>DWFO01005990.1:0-10170 GCA_018246595.1 Mimoniades nurscia nurscia
AAATTAGAAAATTTTTAGTAGTGTCCGACCCGGGAATCGAACCCATGACCTCCCGTTCGGCAGTCGCACTCGCAACCCACACGACCAACGAGGCAGTCAGCTATATCAGTATACCAAAATAATCAGCTGCTTAGTTACCAAGCACTGATGGACCACAGTCAAAATTACCTACTTATATTCAACACTTATATTTTTACAACAACAGTCACAGATTGACTTGTATTACATAAATTATTATAGAAGTGTTGATACCTTGACTTGTTCCCCCCTGGAGACCACATCGGCAACACTGCTGACCCGGCATTCCGATCTCAGCTGTGAAATGTGCACTAGTCCCTCCCATTTCTTCCTCAAGCCTTCTATTTGTACGAAACATCCAAACGACACTATGTTTGCCACTCTGCCTGTGTATATCTGGAAATAATGAATAAAAAACAAATTTGCAACCAAGAAAATTTCAAACTAAGGAATAATAAATAAGTAGCACAATTCCTCTATCAAGAATATAAACTACCAATCATCATAATTAGCAGTCTATATCAGTATTGCGCTGGACATTGGCCTCCCCTAGTGAGCACCATAGCATTCTGTCCCTGTTTAATGAACTACCAATACCAATAAATTTTAAATAGAACTCTATCAATATAGTGTATTCAGTAGAAGACTATTTACTTGCAGACTGCAGGAACAGTTACATCTTATAATCACTATGTGGAAAACACAAATTCTACTGTACTCCCAACTGTGATCGTTGTCACCTATGTGGTGATGAAATATACCACTGAAAATTCACCATCAACAATCACTGGTCCACAAAATTTCAATACAATACTGTGTTAAGGGACTTATCAGTATATTTCCTTTATGAGACTCCAGCACAGCACTAATATAACTAATAATAGTTTGGCTGACATCAGTAAATTAATTACTCATATTATAAGTGAAAACAGTATTATACTTACTTTACCAGGCTCAGGGTCATCACTGACTGGCATCTCTTGACTCCTTCGCCTCGGCTTTTTCTCATATTCTTGTTTATTATCGCGGTTTCGGTCCCTTATCTCTCTGTCTCTATCACGAGAGTGTGATCTACGTTTAGACCGTGACCTTCGATGTCTATCTCTTGACTTAGAGCGATACCTGGGACGGCTTCTTGATCGTCGCCGCCGGTCCCTGTCTCGATTTCGACTCCTACTTCTTCGGTCTCTACTTCTACTTCTACTTCTTCGTTCTCTACTTCTACTCCTACGATCTGGGCTTTTTTTATTTTTACCTTGACTTCGCCTGTCGCGACTACGACTTCGTCTATTTCGACTGCGACTTCGTATGTCACGACTACGACTTCGCCGGTCTCGACTGCGACTTCGCCGGTCTCGACTACGACTTCGCCGGTCTCGACTACGACTTCTCCGTTTACGATCCCTAGAACTTTCATATTTACTTCGATCTTTTCGTTCGGTACTTCTTTCTCTGCGGTGTTCCTTTTTTTCTACGGTCTCTACCTTAGTCTTTATATTTGAAGGTGCCAATGCCTCCAACTCAGCCATAGCTTGATCCACGACTTCATTGTTACACCCATTCTTTTTGTGCTCTTTCTCAAATACATCTTTGGCTGTGATTCTCTTAGATTTACTATTATCATCCTCATTTTCGTCATCAGACAAGAATTTGTGAGGCTTGTCATTCGGTATTGCAAGTCCAGGGAACTTCACAGCAAGAGGGTTAGTAGATGAAATCTCTTTCTCATTGGTCTCTGTGGTGGAGTTGATTGGCTTCATGTGTTGAATAATGCGCAATAAATTAGTCATGAAGGAGTCTGAAAATTCCGCTCCATTTTCAATAAGGGATTTCTTAAAACCATCAAAGTGTGGATTCTTGTCTGCCAAATCTATAATGAATTCAGCTGGAAGGAGAAATTGTTTGTTACACAGGAATGTTATACAACGTACAGTAATATATAAGGAAATGGCAAGTAATTATTGAATACAAGCTTCCAATCAAGAATCAAGCAATGTAAATATGTCTCACCCAAGTCTTTATCATTAAGCCCTAAATGGTTATCCAATTCAGTACAAACTTTAGAAACTAAGGAAAGATGTTCTAACTTAGCGACTTCATCCATTTTTACATTTATTGTAATTAATTTTTTCAGATAGCACTACTTTTAACATTTATCGAAAATTCTTTTCCTAACAAACAGCACATTTGACAGCTTACATTCAATTTTCCATCTGTTCTGTGACTTCTGTGGTTCTACTTCTGTTATAGCGTAACATGGTTTGTTTTTAATTGTATTACAGTAACGTTCTTAAGTCATTCAGCCGCACATAATAACTTTCTAACTTTTGAAAATTTTAATAATAATTAGATAACTATATAATTGACTCATAATTAAATGTGCCACAGTGCTTCGATTATAACTATTTTAATAGGCTATTTAGCTCTATGACAAAAAGTTAAGTAGGTGAAACCGATAAATAAGTCAATGTATGGGACTCCAAAACGTTACTCTCTGTCATAAACAATATAACCTAAAAAGTAGCAATTGCTTTATAAAGTTTATAAAAGCTTTTCTTTCACTTCCTTATCTTTGGACGTTTCATGCTTTCATGGTAGGCAAGTGATATTTAATGATTTAATTGGAATTAGGTATTATTCATCTCATCTTATAATATGGAAAACAACTCTGATCATTCGGAACAGAACAATTTTAGTCCTTTGACTGTGCAGGAAGTAGATGTAGATTTTTTACCGATAGTGTACGAAATAATTCGAAGGTATTCGTGCTGTATTTATATTTAGATATATTTTTACTGCTACTCTTTTGGCTACGTTAATAATAGTGTGTTTTCGTGCAGTGTCGAGCGAGAATTCCACGATAATTCTGCTAAAGCGCGCGAGTCGCAGGACTGCAGTTTGAAGATATTAGAACTTCAAAAGAAGTTTGATATAGCAAGATCCCAGGTATTTACCATGTGTCGCAAAAAAAAATACAAAGGTTTTGTAATGCGATTATTTGGATTTTGAATCATCTGGGTGATGGGCTAAGTATCTTTGCAGTTTGTTCAAGAAGTCTCCTTGTGCCAATTCACGGAATATTATGTAAGGGCTTTAGATAGATAAGAATAACGTAACAATGTTCTAAATATGCAACAAAAATTTCTTTAAAATGCATGATCTGTACTCTATCAATGAATCTATTTTCTTTAAAATGCACAATCTCTCTATCAATGAATCTATTTTCTTTAAAATGCATAATCTGTTCTCTATCAATGAATCTATTTTCTTTAAAACACAATGTTGATTTGTGGTGATTTTAATATTTTTTTTACTTGTTAATGACATCTTTTCATTTTCCCTAATATTGGGTGAGCTCAGGTGCCAGGTTCTTTTTCAAACATGTTGTCTTTTGTTTATATCATGTACATATCTAAACAACCCATTATAACATTTATTCTATCACATGTTCTATTCCATCAGATCAGACGTCTACCTGGCATTGATTACAATAAGCAAGACCAACTGAAACAATTTGAGATCCTCAGAACTCAACTCAGACTGAAGAGGGAATTGCTGCAAAAATACCGTAACATGTGTTCCTTTGAAACATCATTCAAGTGATATAACATAATGCCTCTCAGAGCGCTGCTGAAGTACTTGGCTAACAATGAGCACTTGGTGCAGAAAATAGCTGAATCATATCCTGTGAGACGTGCCGCACAGCTGGCTGTCTCTTTCTTTTACAGGGGAAAAGAAAAGCTATCCGAAATGGATCCCGAACAAATTAACAGACTCACATCCTTTTTCAAAAGATTCAGCCAAAATCTGAAAGAGGGCATTGAAGATGCTAAGAAACAAATAAAAAAGTGAACTGGCCACCCCACATATGAATATACGCTAGTGTTTATGAATGTAGTACATTTAGAAATGTTCAGTTTTATAATAGGAAAATAACAAGACTTTTATCTTCGAGCTAGTTTTATTTCAAACTCGGAACAAATCAATAAAAATATCCTCTTACTTAAACTACAAAATCACATTACAATGGTACCACAAACAAATACTGAATAATATATGATATGGAGTGGATCCTCTAGCCTCACTAACAGTATTGTGTCCTGATCATAGAAAAAGATGTTACATTTCAATATTTATCCATCATTGAAAATGAAATAATGTTGTATGATATTTACTGAGCAAAGTCTTAGTAATTTTCAGAATAGACCAGTTTTGATCTGTAGGGAGCCACTGAATTGAAATATATTGGAAATGATCCAGCTCTTCTACAAACACACTTAATACAACATAAAAAATAAACAAGACATTTTACACTTTCATACAATTAGTATCCATACTATTGTCATTACAATGTGTACCACCACTGTTAATGCTCTTACATTTTGCCAATAAAACTTATATAGAAAAAACTCCATGAAATAGACCTTTGCAAACAACAACCAAAAATGAAAACTCAAATTACTATGTCGAAGTACACAAATACTTTTAAATCAAAAAAAATTAAATAATGCATACACTAGAACTAAGAAACAATATTCCCAATGTAAAGGAAAACCACAAATCACACAATGATATGCTATACAAAAATATTGCCAAAAAATTCTTTTCTGCCATTTTTGCCATGAGATACTGTTAACCTCCAGAGTAAAGATGGAAATACAAAATCAAGAACTTTCTCTAGGCGGATTGTTGCCTAATTAACCCTTATAATGCAAATAATTTTATTATTGCAAAAAATAAATTTAATACCTTTGTACATTAAGGTAATATAAAAGTCATATGTATATAAATATTCATAACCGAATGTACGGATATCTTGATCTCAAATAATCACGGTTATCTCTAAATACGTGCTACACCAGAGAATTTACCAGTGTTGCTAGTATTTCTTTTTAATTTAGCTCTACTATCGGTTACATTGATAAAATAAACAATGAATTTTGGAGCATACATAAATATAAAATACAAATTGGTCTTAGTAAAGTCGCCCGCGGCGACTGTTTGCAGTGATATAGGCGGGCACAAGAGCGGGGGGCGCCGCAGCACCCACTGCATTAAAGGCGCATTCACGATTCAGCCGTGTGCTACGTAAGAGTAAGTGTAGGTACATTACCATTAGTAACAGCATCGGGACTGTATCGCTACTGAGTCGTTGCAAAATGTCGTCGTGAGCGACACATCTTAAAATTTCAAAAACACCTTACATAATTTCAAATAATGGCATAATAATAAATATTTAAGTAGGTATGTTGAATACATTCTCGATATTTAAAGAAGTAACAATACACATGCGTCTTCTTCATGTCGCTGTTGACCAATAATTGTACATTCCAGATAAATATTCACAGGCAACGTAATGTTAATAAAATTTCTAACACAAAGTCTTACTATCCACTCGGTCTTATAACATAATTTATTAATTTAACGTTCACATTCATCGCTTTTCAGATGTACGTCATTTTTGTAAAAAAATAAAATAATGCTGTATATATTTTTTTCCTTTTTAAGTTTACGATAGGGACAAGCATTAAACATATGTTCGTTTTATTTAATTGCATGTAAAAAAGTACATTTTCCTAGACAAATATTTAAAATAGTAGACATATTAATGAAGATTTTTTACATATCTAATTTATCAAATATTTTAATAAAATAAGATAGACGGCTGGGTATATCTACGCATTACTATGCAGTAAATTTTAATGTATAAGTACCTTGTACTTTGTTTAGGCGTAAAAGTGTTGATACCTGATTATGAAAATGTAAGTTGTGGAAAAAAAATTAAGAATGTTTTTTTATAATAACAAAAAAGTAGAATAATCGCTATGGGTATGGGCATATGAAATGCAATATGAAAATATGTTTTTGAAAAGACAAATCTGTATTGAGTAATATTTTTATTTGGTTTGATGCCAGTAGTGATGTTTTTTCGCAATGTAAAAATCTAGCTTTAAGTTTGCAAATATTGCAATGACTGCATACCAAAGTAAAAAATGGTCATGTGGAATTAGTGTAAGCTTTATCCCAGGGATAGACGAAGCATCTTTTAAAAATCCTTACTTACTTATCATTCTATTTCTCCATTAATAGGTTACTTTCATTTTGCTATAAAATTATTTTCCCTTCTATTCTATTACGCTGTTACAAAACTGACTCTTTATGCTGCACTATCTTCTATCACGTTATATCCTTTTATATAACACCCCCCCCCCTCCTCTTCTTTATTATGTAATGTATAGCCTTTTTTATTTCTTACTTTGCGTTTGCGTTCTTAATTTGCGTTACCTCCTTCGCTACCCAATACTACAAATCGTTGTCAGTGATAGTTTTTGCACAGCATAGATGTAGACTTTTCAAGCATTGTGTCTCTGACGACAGCTACTCTGTGCTGTAATTGTTTCACGACCAGTTCCCGGCACGCACGAGAACTAACTATATTCGGTTGTCCGGAACCTATGCATGCCAGAGTCGAGAAGAGATCCTTGTTTCCATTTATGTATACTGACACATCTTGAACATGTAAAAATTCAATGAATAATTCATGAACTTAGCTCGTTACTACACACTAAGTGTCCAATACACAATGTACGCGCCACACCGAGAATTTTATAAAATAACGATTCTCTACTGGCATACAAAAATAATATACTTTTAAATGTAGGTACTCGGTTACCTATCGGGAGTTTCTTAATGATTTTTTTTTACTATTTTTAGATTTTATGTAGTGTATCAAATAATAATAATTATGCGTTTATTTTTGGTATTCTTACTGAAAAACATTAAAGGACAAACGAAACGTATTTCTAATTAATCATCTATAATGATTTACCTGGAGAGGATTATAATTGTTTATTTTATTTAAAGCGTAATAGTCAGCAAAAAGTTGTCGAAAAATCATTTTAAATCTAGACGTAATTATGTAATTATTATTTGACCGTACACTTAATACTATTTAATTAAGTTTTTATTGTAAATTCTTAAAACTGTAATTAATTTCTATTATAGTAAAAACATTCACATAGCTGTTTTTGTTTATTTTATATTTATATGTGTATTAGATTTATAAAATAGAATTTAGTTACTATTCTCATCGAATTGGATGCAACGTTACGAAATTTAAAAAAATAATGAATACAAAGATAAAAAGAGACCGTGATATGATAAAAAGAGACGGACAATGAACGTGTTCAAATATGTAGTATAAAATGACATGAAACTAGCATGTAAAGAGAAAAACTTGAAACTTGTACATTTACAAGTGTTATTGTATTTTGCTTCTGTGTGAGCATTTTTTTTTTACCGTAAATTTATTTTAGGACAGAGTGTAATGCAAGTGGTGTAAAGATAACATTGTGGGCATTTCAATTTCGAGTCTACGAAAGATTTTATCTCAGATAAGTCTCGGCAATGAGCTGAAACAAAAGTATACCGTCACAAGGATTGAACATAATATTCCTTGCGTATAGACGAGTCCGTCGGTGGAGGCCGGCGTGCGGAGGGAGGGGCCTGCGGCGGCCACGCCCACCGCGCGCCCGCACCAGGTGACTGCCCGTCACGCGTCACGCGCTCGGGCGAGCGGCTCGTCATACACAAAGGCGAAAGTAATAGCTCGTACAAGTGTCGTCACCTCCGCGTACGCCGGTCAGTTGGCGGCCGAGAGCGGCGCGGGCGCGGCGGCGGGCGGCTTGTCGTGGCGGCGGCGCGGGCGGCGCGCGCCGCGCTTGTCGCCCTGCACCTCGAACGGGGAGTCCTTCGCCGTCACGTCGCTCTCCTGCGGCTGCCGGCAATACCTACGTTGTGCTAGCCATTTAAAACTGGGCTTTTCATTTAATTCTTACGTTTACTTCATTATATACATTTTATGCTACAAGAAAAAGTACTTAAGATATTCTTTGTTATAGAAATCAAAAGAAATTTTAATGTAACTATAAATACAATCAATAAGCTTAAAAAAATTAAACAATTTAACTCTTCAATTTATTTACTTAGCCAACATAATGAAAAAATAAAATTTTCTAATTAAGACATAATTAGAGACAGGATATACCTAGATTTAACGATAAATGAAGTAGTTAATAATGTAACAAAATTCAGTCAATGAATTAATTGTACTGTAGCATGTGCTCACCGCGTCGGGCGCGGCGCCGTCGCGCGCGTGGCGCTGCGTGCGCGGCGCCGCCGGCTCGGGCCGCAGCACGTTGCCCACCGCCTTCGTGCGCCCCTCGCGGAACACCTGCGGCGTCGTGCACGTCACCAGTGGACTAACAGCGTGTTCAACTTACATTTTAACTAATACACGAATATCTATATAATAAATAGTAAAACATAACCAGTGTGCTATGGTAACAATGCAAATCATTTATAAAATGAAGACGAATATTCAGCGGTGGAAGTTAGGATAGTAGAATATTAGTACATTGAGTTGGTCGAGGAACGATTGTACGCCGACTAGAGGGGAGTGGGCGCGTGCAGCGCTACGCACCATGCGCTGGCCGTGGCGCAGGTACTCGGGGTGCTTGATGAAGCGGAAGCGCACGAGCGCCTTGTCGCCGGTGCGCAGACAGTCGCGCGACATCCACAGGATGGACGCCGTCTGCCGGATGCTGCCGCAGTGCACTGCGCACAACCATCCTCTCCTACACTTCTACACCACACGTTAAACTCATACTGCTAAATATAGATAGCTGAATGATGTGTTATGCCAAATATTCTTGCAGCGTTTTGTTATCTTTAATGAAAATATATCTGCATTTTTTTAGACATTTTTGTAATAGGCTGCACTGAGGTGAAGATAGGAACCTTTTGGAATTCTTTTGCTCGGTCCACCGGCAGCTGATGGACCTGGTATAACATTTTCGAAAACCTGACATCCATCGGTGGTAATTTTCTATACTCTGTGCCAGCAACACCCTGTCAAAGACGATGATGCTGCCATCTAGGCGATAATGCTGCTACCTGTTCAATTACAATGGTGCCGCTGCCTACAAATAAGGAAACTAAGATGGGGTTGTAGTTGTATAGTTTGCCTAATTCGAGGCTTCATTTCTCATTATTTTAAGTACAAAAATTAATGCTATCATTCTGTAATACGTTTATTTATTTATTCTATATCTTGCACCAATGAGCAGGCATAACAAAATACGAAATTAATGGCTAGTGGTATTCTCCAATCATAAATTAATCATGACTAGAATTAGAAATTTTAACTTCAACAAGGCACTTACCCATAGCCTGGTATCTGGACGAGATGGTGGTGGGGTGGTGCAGGACAAGGATCTCTCCCTCGAAGCTCCAGCACGCCTGAGGGTTGAGCGCCGCGGACACCAGCACCATACCCTTGCGGATCTGTGACCTCTTGATCTGCATGCACACAACAATATAGCATCAATTAGTTTTGTATAATCATTGAGTCTTCTTTGGCAGTAAAGTTTAGGTTTCAAAACTCGTGATAATTAAATTCAGAAGCGCAAGACTGAGAAAAAAACATATAGGAGGATAAAACTTTAAGCAACCTAAATAAAGTGTTAATCCTTTATTACACTATACTTTAAATTACATTGATTAAAGTCGTAATTTATTCTAAACTTTTGAATTTTTTTAAATAATAACCTTATGAAAAAAATAATTAACATTTGCTACTTAAAATATTGCCACTCATAACGTTACGACTACCACGTACTCTTACCATCACCCCGGTTTGCATAAAAGAGATAGCCACTAAACATTAAGTCCAACCTTAGCGACCGAGTTGTAATACAACCACGTTTCTTAGTAGCTACTTGTGCCCGATACTTCAAAAATCCACCCAAGAAGTTCGACGGACAGGAGCAGAGAGGCGAGGAGAGAGCGCGCAGACCTTCTTGAGCGCGAAGCTGGCGGTCTGCCCGCCGCGCACCTCGGCCACGGGCATGCGCTTGCGGTGGATGCTCTTGACGGCCACGGGCGCGAAGCGGCCCAGCGGGTCGGGGCCCAGCAGCAGCGAGTCGTTGAGCCGGATCACGCCCGCCAGCGTCGTGCCCGACACCACCGTGCCCACGCCCTGCGCACGCGACCATCCCAACAGCGATATACGAACACGAACATGTGCAAACATAGCCTGTCTAGTATACTGTCTACCTTCTGCCTACCCCGTGAAGGATCTGCTGTGATATA
>DWFO01005991.1:0-10170 GCA_018246595.1 Mimoniades nurscia nurscia
GACTTGTGGCGGTCCTCCACGGTCCGGTTTGCGCGCACGTTTTTACCGCGTACATGCAAGATGTGGAATGAACTTCCATCTGAGGCTTTCCCGGAGCGCTATGACATGGGATTCTTCAAGAAAAGCGCAAAGAGAGCTCTCCTTCTAAGCCGGCAACGCATTGGCCACTCTTCGGGTGTGGCAAATGTTCATAGGCGACGGTGACCACTTACCAACAGGTGGCCCATCTGCTTGTTTGTCAGGCTAAATATATATAAAAAAATAATGTAGAATAATAGAATTGAACTAAATAAGCCTGGGATACAATATAACACTTTATAAACGCACCCTCCATTGTTAGTAAAAAATTTAAAACCTAGTTCTTAGTACACTAACTACAGCGTTAATCGAAATGCGAACTACTTCGACCTTGGGTAAGGTCGAAAACATGTAAAATGTATAAACAGCATAAACATAATTTATCACCAAAGAGAAACTGCTGAACGTAACGACGAAATCTCCCGTCGGATGTCATGTGACAAACTACGCGAAATAATGTCTCTATCACGTGACCGTAACACACTTTGCGCTGCTCGCAAGCTCATTTATCATTTTCGGTAACAACAAGGAAAACGTTCAAGGGAATCTGGCCAAGCGCTGGAACAGTGTACACAATGGCACGCCCCACTTCATTAGCCTTATTAAGGGGATCGCAGTGTATCGCTCGATTAGAAGCATTATCATCATCATTATTATCAACATCAAGACTTTTATCGTTTACTATCGGAAACGGATCTCGTCTAATGAAAAGAAGGGTAGAAGCAGTAAATCTGTCACGCTGGCCAACTGCGTATTGATACACGAAGAAGTTAACGCGGGAAATAATTACTGGTGATCATTTCTGTGCACTGTTCCTGATCTCTTTTTTTATAGAAGGTAACAAAATGAAAATTTCAGAGCACTATGGTTGTCATGTCACGTTAACATTTATGTAATTATATAACAATATATGTTTTATTACCCATTTGTTTATGATAGCACCGGACCTGTCCAGTGTGGGATAAGATGACCTTGTGTGGAGATGTCCCAAGACGATATTATTATTATGTTACATCGCATACTACGCAGCAAACAGGGGATAAATAAGTTTTTAATAACCATGTCGGACCCATAGCGACATCTTTAATAGTTGGTGGTCACGAATTATGTTGCCATATTTCATAGGTTCAAATCATTTACTGTTAAGTGAAGTGGAGTCTTCGTTAGCCTAAATTTTTTTAATAAAAATAGAACTAAAGCCGAATATCGAATTAACGAATATAACTACAAGTAACTTTTGTTTCATATAAATGTATCTCATTTTATATAAAACGAAAGGAAAAGAATAGGAGAGGATCCATTTAATCCTACATTAGTTTATTCAGCAAATTTTCACATTTTTTCTGAAATCAGTGTAGAGTAGAGACACTCTACACTGATCATAGATGCGAGGTTGAAGAATCTCACGTCGACTTTTAACCTGAAGTTCAGCTTAAAAGTACGGTACGAATAGGTATTCGTACCGAGATAATTTTCATAAGTTATCCCGTGAGTTGTACCTGAAAAAAAATATCTCTTACGCCTCTGCACAACACATTCTGATTCAATAAGTAATACTGTGTGTATTGACTGGCGGATATATTTGTTGTTTGACCCTATCTCATTATGATCATCGCGTGACGTATGAATTGTGAAATGCTTGTGACATAAACCAGTCTGCTAAACATCTTTCAATAATGTTTACTGTTACTTGTGTTCTAGGGGCACATGATATAGGGCTTACAAACTGTTAGAAGTGTTCATTTGAATGTCTATGTAAACACAAATTTAATATTATATTTAATATCCGCGACGCTGGAGTGATGGTTTTTTTACAATTATTATTAATAGTACGTTATCTTGGACAATGATTAGGTAACGCTATGTTCTCTTATAAAACATGCAACAAGCTAAGACAATATTTATGGCTAACGCTAGAGACGCCACACAAACCAGTTTCAAGATTATGTATGTACTAGCGATATTCATAAAAAGGGGTACAAAGATTTCTGCTTACATGGTAATGTATAGACAAGTGTATTGAAGATTCAAATCATCTCATTTATGTCAAACATATTGTATGTGAAGCAAGGAAAGAAAATTACAGTTCATAGAAAGAGGTAAGTTTAGAGAAAAAACAGGCGAAAATGTGCGTTTCCCCTACATACAGTTGGCAGGAAGCCCAGGGTAAGATAGTACGGTGTGGAACACATTTCTAACCCTTATCACATGGGAGATAAGGTTAACTTTTCTGTGATGTGACCTCCTTTCCTGGTTACGCCTACGCTGCTAAGTTTTTTCTTCTTGGCAGTCCTTCCTTATCAAGTGCGCGACTGGAAAATGTTTTCAGAATTTATTCCTTCCATTTGGACTCTAATAGCTACCGTGATAGGATTATTTTCGAAATACGTGGACGTTTTCTTTAAAGGAGAACCAAAAGCTTAATAGGACCATTGATTGTATGAAAAGTATATTTGAAAAACTCAATTTCTTGTATACAATTTTTATTTTACACATAAACTCCCCCGGAAAATAAATAGCCAACTCAATACATATAATGTCTGTTCAATAACTTTGACCATTATTGCTTCTTTCAAATTACTCATTTTTAGAGGCATGTTTAGATATCATGTTTCTTTGTTTCTTGTTAGGAACAAAAAGAAATACCTAGTTAAAATTACTTTTTATACAGCAGAAGTAATGAATTGGCAACCATTCTGGATCTATTAGTGACAACAGTTTGTAATGTTCAGTTATAGCTTTATCTGTAACCAATTTCAAATAAGACTGCTACATATATTTTTATAAGAGATAATATTGGTTGAATCATCACTCACATAAAAACACTTTTCCACAGCCTTACACACACGGTATATTACATTGAATGTGGACATGTAATAATTCCCCATACCAATATCAAACTGCTATATTCCATCCGATCATTCAGGTGTGATCTAAACGTATTAAGCCCATAAGTCCCTTGGAAAATTTTCAATATCCTTCCCATTAACAAAATGGCGTAGGGCAGATACGACATTAAGGTGACCATTTTTCTGAGAGAATATGGACAGATCTAATATTAAATCGATTAACAATTTTCGATATGCTTAAAATCGTTACAGATCAAAAAATATTCTAAACGCAGTATTTCATATTTACTACATAATGGTGGACTAATCAATTCATGATCACGTTTTGTTTGGTAATATAAGAAACTGTAAGTCAGTATAGACCATATTTATGTTTAAATTTAAATTTTTTTAACTTCATCTATGTATACCTATATCATGTTTATATTGACGAGATTTGATGATTTCGTCCAATTATTATTTGGGTCTTGATTGCCTGGAAACTGAAACCTAACAAATGTGTATTTTTGAAAAACAACTCTGCCGTGTGAGTCCCAAAACAGGCGGTCGGATGAGCCACCCAGCCGCAGCCGCGCTAATTCGGCCCCTGGCTAAAACGAATCGTAATCAAAGGACGACGAAATGCCGTTAATCGAACGATCGCATAATTTTTCTTTATTATTAAGATGAGTTATTAATTCCGTCCTAATGTCGTTTTAATTAAATTGCCGTTGAACAAAGAGATTCTTTTCAAAAGGTACCTATCGTACTGGCGACGGACAAGCTTTAAATTCCGTATTTAAAGATGAGGGACAATTAAGAACTGAATGAATTGATACTTATAAAAATCCATTTCTATAGAATTTTTTAAAAGTTAATCAACCGTGATTAAAAAACAGGCTTTGTAGACGCCACATTTAAATTATAAATCTTATGTCTTTTGTAATGGAGATTAATTTTCATAACTTTGTAACCGTCAGGGTATTAGAGGGGAAGGAAGCGGGGAGCGGGTAGTGCCATTATAGTAGTCGTCGTATCGGTTGTATCGAGTCAATCCACGGACAGACATAAGTGAAATTTATTTCCGGTTCAATTGTGCTAAGTAAAATAAAATCGATTTTTCCCTAAAATCACGTTTTATTCCATGAACGAAGTGCAACCCGCTACTGGCAATTGCTTTTTATTTGAATGATTTTAATGTCTAAAAATCTTTTATACAATGAATTAAAAAAGAAACAATTTAGCACGATGTACAGTATAAAACAAGGCTAATAAATCTTAATACAAATGAAATTATATTGAGTGTAATTTTTTTTTCGGATATTTTGTTGTAAGCGTATGTATATATACATATAAGCAGCCAATCCAAGGACAAATGTTTGTTTACCTCGCATCAATCGAGGATCGAACCCGGAAACATTGGCGCACGTCCATTAAAGCTGTCCACGTCATTACGAAAATGCCAAGTTGAATTCGTGACCAACTCAACAAATTGGCAAAGTATCTTTTAAGACTATTTACGTATTTATAAACACAATATGAATCATCTAGAGGTTCTGAGAGACTAAGAGCTTGTTGGCAATATTGTAACTGAATTTAAACTGACGAATAACATACATATTATGTATGTATGCATATAGGTATCAAGATATATCTCGCAAACTTATATGAATTGGTTCATATTATAGGTTAGCAAAGAAGTAGGTAATCTGTTGAAGTCACCGATAAAGTCCAACCTCGAGCGCGTTGCTTATCTTGACTTACAGTTTACAATATGCCAACTTCAAGGTTACGAGCGGCTTGACTGATTTACGGGACGTTTATACTTTGGAATACTAATATCTAGTGAACCAGTTGTTGTCAAGACTCAAGAGGATCATACCCAAGTGACGCAAAGGTCCTAAGAAACGGAAGCAAAATACGTATATTATAATTCTCCCAGCACTTTGTTACACCGAATGTTCGTTCCGTATCCATTAATACCAGTGGACGAGTAGTCAACGATATTATTATTACTATTAAAAATCACCCTTCGAACCACCGTGACACACGGTCGGAACGAAAATAATAATAATGAAATAATAATAACTAAAACAAGATAATATGCTAGCACTCAATGTAACAAACTGAAGCGAACAAGCACAAAAGACGCTGATTGCATAAGACTGGTAATTAACATTTCTTTGAGTTAACCACTGCATATAAAGTAGGACAGCTCGCTGAGAGGTTCTTTGTAGTGATGCATACAACGATGTTGCTTGCGCTGCCGAGAATTAGGTTTGATGGAGAATTATGAACGTTTAAACGGCTTGAGTTTTCAAAGTTCGTATAACGTTATGTTTCATTGTGGGAACAAGAGTTCTACTGAAGAACATCTGCGACTTTAGCTAACGATGTGATCGTATTAAAGTGCTATGATTCCGAAGGCGTTCTGCTGTATTTCTCATTAATGGCAATGTATTTTTTGCCATCTTTTGGTGTTGGACAAATAGCGTAATCAACATTAGCTCTAAAGATAACCTAAGAAGTAAGTGACGATAACGTAAGAAATATTAAAATTTTATCCATCACATATAGACATACACAGTGCGTGTATGTATGACTTCCTAATATTCCTTACATTTTTTATTACCTACTGATTTAATATGAAACGTTGGAGTATACTACACTCTTATGCCTACTTCTTCTGGGATTACAGGTTAGGTGTTACGTTTATTATGGTATCATCACCGTATCTCTTACGGAGGGAGCTGTTAGCATCGAGTGTCACACATCTCTATCCTCACAAAACTTACATGCTTTTCTACATCCGTCCCTCTCTTTCTCACTCCGACGTTACTCAGCATATGACATTTGTGGTTAAGATAAGTGAGTTTCGGTTCCCCCGGCAACTGCACCGAAGACATTGCATGCGCATCGCGTTGTTTAGTGTAAATTGACCAGTTATTATGTTTATTGTTGCTATACCACCAAACAATGTGTAAATATGTCTATCGTTTCAGAACTGATTTTAATAAGTTTACTAAATTTTAATTTGACGTTAAATCACTCTAGGTTATATTGTACTATGCGAGAAACTGTGTTCTGCGATCCTCAAATTGCATGCTCAGCGAATCACGGGCATCTCAATGACGGGCATCACCTCCTATGGGAGACCTGTGTCCAGCAGTGGACTACAATATGCTGATGATGATGTTGATGACTGTAGGTTGACCATTAACTCGGAGGGATGTCACGGCTCGGTCCAGTTGTGCGCGGCCTTAGGACACAAATCGGCCAGGGATCCGGCAACGGTCTCAAATGATATTTAAATTGGTTTAATTGAAATATTGCCGGCCAACGGAGCACAATCTACTTGAGTTTGTTTGCGTCTATCCGGGGCTCGCGACGTTTATTGCTTTGCTAGAGATATGTTCTTGTAAAGGTCATGTGGAAATTTTCGTTGTAATTGACAAGCCATAGTGACTGGTGATATTCACTATCTACCAATCTAATACCTACTTCAAAGCATCCGGGCGTTTAGAGATATCTACACTTTTGATGTGTTTTATATGCAACCTGCTCGTTTGCTGGTCTCGTGACACGTCTCGTGATTGTATACAACAATCTCTTTTGCATTCTATTTTTTACACGTTTTAAATGTAGAATGAGATTGTCTACGAGGCGTTCCCTGTTGTGTATGACACCGCCGTGGTCATTGTCTCCATATATTCGAGTTCAGTTTACATTTACAATTTACAGCGAAGCGTGCTGCTGACACTCGAGATGTCTCAGCGTATTCCCAAGTGACAACAGTGTATATTACAGACAGCAGATAGGATTAAAGTCCTATGTGTCATTTGATATAAATCCATTCTTACCTAGTTATCCAAAACGTGTGATAAGTTGACTTTTACAAATTCAACGATTGTTACATTCAAGCGAAAGAATTTAAAACGAACCCTAGTAAAATAGATTCTATCTATTTTACTAGAGTAATTTGATCACGCTGAATATAGCAAATGAAACGTTATAACGGAATTTCATAAACAGAATTGGAAACTCAACTTTCATTGATAATGGGCCGAAACTGTATTTAGCGGACAATCAATCAATACATGTTAATCGGGCGGTCGCAAATTAACAAACAGTCATTAATTACAATGATTTAGGACATATAATTTTCATAATTAAATTGTTTAACTTTGTGATTAATTGGACGTGTTATCGTTTCAATCATTAATATTCATTTAAATTGCTATTTAATGAGTAGGTAGGTACCCACCTTAAAAATTGTCAAGTAACTACTTTTGATTTTGATTTTTTGATTACAGAGTCTGACAGGGTCTTGTCCAGAGTAAAGAGGAAGTCCTCTTAAAGCAATAGTCTGTTACCCCGGCCAAGTTCGGATTGGCAGCATTCATGATTCCTCAAGAACATTATAACGTAAAGAGTTTACGTTTCCCCAAAATGCCGTGTGCATTTTTTTTATATATTCCGCCTGACAAACAAGCAAATGGGCCATCTGATGGTAAGTGGTCACCATCATCTCCAGACATTTGCAACATTCGAGGTGAGACTAAGGTGTGGCCGGCTTTATAGAAAAGCTCTCTTAGCGTCATTCTTGAAGATTACTATGTCTTAAAGAATGCTTCGTGAAATCCTCGGATGGACGCCCAGTACACACCAGTGTGCATAATGATAATAAATTTTCCAGTGTTCATAATGACATTCAAGGCAATATTATGTTATTACATAATCTCACAAACGGCCAGAATGTCCACCTGATGATAAGTTGATCGTCGTCATCAAAGTCGTCATGAACGGGTTGGCAGCGATATACGACTCTGATAACGATATATAGCCATCAATAAATGGATAAATTACACGAGTTTCCCAAAGAGGTGGAAAAACACGCAATAATATAAATCAGCACGAGCGATACAGACACAATCCAATGAGACACACGAGCGCGGAGTGCGCGTGGCCGATACCCTATCGGCACATCCCAACTGTGCGGGCCTACATCCAACCCGGGGACCGGGAATTATCGTGCACCCTTCAGCTCACAAATCCCAGAATCTAAAAACTTTGGGAACATCTGACTGAAATAAACATCTAGAACTGTTTATTAAGCGTACCTAGATGAATAAAATTTTAATTTGTTTTTATAACAATCGTTTTAGAATTTGACTACCTATATATACAATAGAATTAGAATTTTGTGCGTCTTTTCTCTGCAACAATCACTAAATGAATGAGAACACATTTGAATTAAAGAAGATCTGTAGGAATAGATGTTTTTGGTACTCGGTAATCTATACTTACCGCTCATAAACGACATGACGGTGACCTAATAATAATAATTGACCTAGAAAATATTTTCTAGCTCATTAAACAAATTACGTTTAAGAACTATATAGAATTATAATACGCTATACAATGCTTAATTTTACACCCATTTCTAAAGTTTTAATTAGTTTTTATAAATAATATTAATTAATCACACGTATTAAAGTGTTAATGCACACACACATGTGACACAAACCTATGTACGAATTTGCATCGAATGCATTTCAATGTTCGATACATTTGACCTATCTTTTGAGGATAGATGCAACTATAATAGAAGTTATGCAACTACCCTCATATGTACTCATACCCTCATAGATAAAAATCACTCTACATAAATTAATAATAAGTAAATAGATGAGGATAAATCTGTGAAAACGAAAAAGATTGACAACCGCTGCGTCAACCATAAAGTTCTGAATCACTGGATACATCGCTAGAGCCGTTTCAATCTCTGCCCGCTTTTCAAAATGGACTCTAGCGTCGATAAATTATGGCCGGAATTACAACGACAGGTCGTATTTTTAGCACAATTGAAGTCGAATGAGGCAGTGCCGAAACAGACAGTTCTGTTGGATATGTTTAAATTATATAGGTTTCTTCTACCCAAATGTGAGAAGTTCATTTATAATAATAAGTTTAGGCTGTTTATAATAATAATAATATGATAATTTCATTAGGAGCGGAGAATGAATACCTCCCGCAATTGTAAGAGGCGACTAGACCCGGTATTGTCTGATCGCGCCAATTAATTGTACTCATGACACGAATATCATTAACCAGTCCTTAGTAGCCCAGAACTTTATTAACCAGTGAACTAACGGGCTATTCAAATAAATTTATAACATTCGATTCGAACAAATATAGAGCTGACTAAAATTCAGGTGACTTTTTGTCGAGAAATTGTATCGTAGGTACTTGCGTCAAACGTTTTCAAATAGCATTGCTCCGTTTCATCCTTAGCTCGTAAGCAAAAAGAGACAAAAAGATTTCTTCGCTTAAGCATATAACATTAGCAGCCAACGAACTTGGCCCGGGGCTTTTGCTATGAAAATACACAATTTTATTAACACTGAGGAAACCGCAAGCGATCTCTACACGTCGTTGTGGCATCGAACATACAAATTAAACTACTAATAAATACCGAATTAAATTGTCGAAAGATAGGGTCCAAGTGTACGCATAATAATAGCCGGTTACTTCTTCTACCAAAAAATTATGTAGGTATATCCAGTACCTACCTACTTCAATTTTAATTTCAAACTACAATGCATTTTATTATTTAACGATAGATATTTTTGACATCCAGTGCACTCTCCACCCCTTGCCTCGTAAAGAATATAACAATAAATATAATATGTTCCAACTCTAAAAACACCGCCTATTTTTAATATTATTTCCAAGCGATTTTCTTCGCGCTGACCGGTCGCGAGCTGCACGTACCCTTAATGGGTTAACGTTTCAGCTATTGCCTATACTGAGGTAACAAAGCCGCGTGACAAATGCCACCCCATTACCAGAGTATCGTTTGCAGGGGTAGCGACCCCATTTGTAGCCGCGGTAGGTGGAAAGGTTATACACGAACCGAATTTACTGACGCTCTCTAACTGGCCATTCATCTCTACCGTTCTGAGTAAGCTACGTGAAATAAACTGCCTCCTCAATGGAATAAGATACAGAGGTTTTAAAACAAATGGATAAACAATATAATACACTTTTGTAACTCAGATTTTCTAGTGTTGGCTCGGAGATTGGATATGTACCCGGTGTATGACAATAGACTCACCACCTATTGTATTGTAGGACGTAAACGTAACTGCTGAAATGTGGGAATGTCCTACACTCCTCTGCCTACCTTTTCGAAAATGACAAACGTGATGTTACATATAAGGCGTGATGTCACGTATATACGTATAAGACACTATTTGAATGT
>DWFO01005992.1:0-10169 GCA_018246595.1 Mimoniades nurscia nurscia
AATTTAGATTTTCTAGTAGTGGCTCGAAGTCTGGATAAGTGCCCGGTATATGGCAATAGGCTCACCACCTATTCCATGGGGGGACTTAAAAGTAACTGGTGAGACGTGGTAATTAATATCATATATTATTATGCCCACATAGATAGTCACTGAAAATCAATGAATTCTGTTCAATGGCGAAATGAAAGAAATCTGTACGACATGAAGTAAGAAGAATAAAATTAAAACCCTTTCTCCGGAGCATATCCTATCCTCAATAATACAAATAAGTAACGACTTTCAATGTACCTCTCGTATAAAAATATTTCATTAATAAAGTTTTGAAAAATATCTTGTCGTACTCTCGCTAGCGTTACGACAAGTGCCCGAGAAATTACCATTCTTATTTGTAAATTTTGCAAGACAATGACAACTGGAATTTCCAAATTGCCGCGTATGGAAATATAGAGAGGACATGTAATCGATATAAGCCTGTTTAAAACTAATGGCGTGTTTCATATCGAAACACGATCGTGGGCAAATAAAGCGTGGTCAAAGTGGTCAATAAAGTAGTCTAAACTACTATTACGTATTTAATCTATTACTTTGCTCTTATTTTCTTCACTCTTTTATTTTATTTGTCTAAGGTCTTGTTAAATTTACGCTCTTTACTATAATTATTGTTTTATTTAGACTCTTACTAACGCTGTTAAGGAGTGACTAACAATAACATTGTCTAATTAGTATGACTAATTTTGTGCGAGTGCAGTTACTAATGACCGGTAAGAATCCTATCCGAGGCTGTTCTTGAGAGCTAAAATAATCGTCGTTATGATGCACTTGATGAGCATTCACTCTTCTAACTTCATACCGATACACAAATTGCCTTAACAACGTCGGCACTGCAGCCATCTTACATTTTAATCTTGCTTGCGATAAAGAAGAAAGGATTTACTACGATCGCCAAGAATTCTTGTCTGAAGTATTTGAAGCTTCAAATTGAAGATATCAAGAAATCCAGTTGCGAGTTCCTTTCTAATATCGTTAACAAAATATGTGAAAGGTATTATACCTGGTATGGCATATAATGTATGAAAGGATTTAACCTATAGAAATTACATAACGTAAATAGAGTTTAATACACTCATTCATTCATTCGCTCGTTCTATCATTCAGTCTTTAGTTCCTTGAATCGTTCATTTATTTGTTTAATTTTTTGTTCTTTCGTTCATTCATTCATTCTTTCGTTGATTATTTAGTTCAGTGCTTAATTCATCCATTCATTGTACCATTCGATAGTTCGTTGATTCATAATGATCAGCCTATAGATCAGATCAGGCGTGGGCTTCTCAAAAGAGCCGGAGGACATTCTACACTATAACATTTGCACGATCATGACTCCAAAACACACCCACTCCAACGGTTATAAGTATTTCGACATGCTCGTATATGCCCAGCCCATTTCCATCTGATTTTGTTCGTTGATTCGATAGTTCATCTCACACTGAGTGTAATAGATACACAACATTATATACACATACCTACATATTGGGTCTGTATATCCAGGAAGTAACCATTAGCCCACTTCAACAAAAATCCCGTTCAACCCTCGCTTGTTACGCTAAATACCATAAATGATTGATTATGAGAACATGTGACGCAACAGGTACCATTTAGAACGTAGTACCAGTACCAGAACCAGGCATAATCTGTGACCAACTTTCTCTGCAATGACATAATACTAGAAATAGCCGTAACCAGGTAACAAGGATTAAATAATAAATTAAGTAGAGTTTGATAGAGAACCACAAACAAATAGACATGGCACTGTATCTTTGTCTATCGCCATGTCTGTCAGACGGTGAAGTGCCAAAGTACTGTTACTTATACTAGAAGTATTTTACGTTCAAGCTTAGTACCTAAAAAGCAATAATAAGGAAATTGAAGATTATTATTAGAAAACATTATTGTTATAACGTCACACAGTATGAATTCATTTTAAAAGTAATTTTGTAAGATATTCAAGGGCATCCCTAAATGGATATTCAAAATAGTGTGACAGAGCAAACATATTATAACTTGACATATGATTGGGAATTTCGAGAAACGACTGTCCCACGTAGCGATGTGCCTGTACTCTCTGCTACATCAAAGATCAATTGATCGAAGATAAAAACATCAGTCAAATATAAAGTGTAAATGTCTTCTTTAGCGTGATAAAACAATAAACAATAAACTACGTTCACATTGTACTATAAGATTGTACCAGAAAATTACCTGTGTTATATCCAAGTAAACACAATTGTAATAATAATATTTTTTAATATAGGTACCATAACGAACATAATTTACACTAAATTAATTGGCAATAATAAAACCCATTAATACAATACTGCTGGCCGCTGATTTGCTACTCCCTTCAAAATAAAATGATTTCTCCCTTTTCTAACATGTAAACGTTTTACAATTCATATTGTAGTACAAATTTAAAATTATCACAGTACAAAAACAATGGACACTCAATTATTATAAGAGACATATCAATATGGATATTATATATTGTTTATCCGAAGCGAAATAATTCGCATATAAAAAGTATGTCACACCTACAAAGTGGGTGACATGTCCAACTTTCACCCAGTGACATAAGACATTACCACGTCTTACCCAATATTTAAACACACGAAACACGTACGCAAACACAACCCATGTCCGTATATCACACGGTTTGAATATTTAATTGGTCATTTACATCGGATTGAGCTTGAGACCCAATTAAATGGGTACTTTAATTAGTAGAAATCCGATGTTTTGAAACCTGTAAACATCCATTAAAAATGCATTCCAAACAAGCAACGCGACATTTATAAATCGAATGCGAGGAGGGAAACCGCATAGTGAGATTTAAGCAACTTCGTCGTCACTAGTGGACATTGATTATGGAAACATGACAAAAGAGGATCTATCAAAACGTTGTCGTAAGAAACCATTTTCGAAGTCTTTTTTTTAAACTCGTGTAACCAAAAATATTTTCCCATTGACTATTTTTTGGTTTCTTTTACCTGTTTTATTAACCATATATTTTAATTATTATTTTTTAACACTTTAAATTCAGGTATACTAGGGTACAATTAATGCCTAATGAAGTTCTCTCCCAGTCCGCCCAGTCGCCAATAATTATGGTTATTCGTGATATAGTCAATAATCAAATTATCAAGGTCGATTGTTTCAAGGACGCAAAAAAACTCCGTCCGGAATATAAAATCCGTAACCTAGATAGTTGTCATTGGAATGCATAGTGCCGTGTTCCTAGCGGCGTAGTGATGTAACCCGCAAGTGGAACGAGTCGAGTGTGTAACAGAATTAATCGGTTATTCATTCGATTATGTACGATACTCCATTATGCTCGGATATATGTTGATTATTTCCTTAAACGCTTATTATAAGGTGATCGATTATTATTGTAATTTAAGGAATAGTCGTGATGTCTGACTGAATTTAATTTGTCTCCAGAGTAACCTTCAATAAATACTTTCTCAAACATCTATTTAATTCTTCATATTGGTGCAACAATATTGATAAGTTTCAAATTCAGTTTCACTCCGATTGATTCTGAGTTCAATTCCTGGCGCGCGTCTCTTTAAAAAAACATTCGTTTGGAAATGTCAGTTGCGATAACGAAGACGGGAGCCGAAAAGTTCAAGTGGACCACGTGGACCAGCGTGGCTGACTATTATTACCTTTTCATTCAGATGGGTATTCCACAATGAACAATGAAACAATATAAGAATAAATAATGATGATGATAACTATCAAATTTTCCCCATGACCTTTGAGGCAAGTTGAAACTAGATGGGTAGATGATTGCATTAGCTTATAGATTGGTAAGTTTATTGCAGGTTATCACTATAATTATCCATGAAAAACACTAACAAATAGGGCTGGCAACACCAACTATCTTTTACAATGTTTAAACAACACCGAACTATTAGCGGTTCAACTGCATCTGACAACCATTAAGCCCGTTTAACATTTCCTTAACAATGACATGTTTGTGTGAGGTTCGTTTTTTCATAAGTGCCAATCTGCAACGCTTTCGCTGCGCGCAAGGAAGTGAAAATGTTAAGATATTTTTGAGTATTTGTCATCAGAATATCGTAAAATGTGTCTGAAAAATTACGATAATGTATATGATTTCCATAATGAATAAAATTATGTTGCCTAAATGTGCGAAAATGTGATAGAGACTTAGAATTGTTAGAACAAGAATAATTAAGGTTTTGAATGACACACATTCGATCCCAGGAACTGTTTGACCCGGTGCCTGTGTCATCTTTCCTCCATTGCACCACCCGGCGAAGATTGAAGTTACATCCAGATCGGCTGGACTCGTGACGGTCATCCACGATCCGGTATACCGCGTACGTGCATGATGTAGAATGAGCTTTCATCTGACGCTTTTCCGGAGGGCTTTAACATGAGTTTATTCAAGAAAAACGCTCTACTTCAAAGCCAGCAGCACATTGGCCACTCTTCGGGTGTTGCAAATGTCAGATGGGCCGTTTGCCTGTTTGTCAGGCTGAATATATAATAAAACAAATTTAATTTAATGTTCATTAATGTCATCATAATAATGATGAGACCAATGAGCCTGTGTCAATTTACTTCTTCTCCTTAATCCCCAACTTCTGTTCAATCTTTCATAGATCAAGAGCCCCCTAGCCAGAGAACGCCCTAATCTTCTACACACGTCACAACCTTTATAGCTCACTTAATTTTCTCATATTCTCTGAAGCAATATAAAACAGTGTGCACACACAACGCACTGCCATTGTAACCGATGGTCGGACACCGTGAAATGATAACAATATATAATGAAGTTTTATGCAAGATCTCTGAAGACATCGCACGAGAGCGACGTATAGATATAATTGAGAAATTATCTTCATAGTAAAGTTTATTATATTAAATTGGCATGTCACAATGATTTGGCAACCTGAAATGAATGACCATGTAAGCCATATTTGAATCATGACCATTTGAAGCCATGACTAAATTTGATGTGGACTGCTAAGGTTCCATTATACAACATTAAGTCATTCAGCCATATTTTAGAGGAATAGCGTAAGCAGGCAGATAGTTATTGCATATTTTACACCAGTAACCATGTGGAAGGAAGACACTATAATTTTGTATTGAACTTTCCAATCTGCGGTTTGGGAGTTTATCTCGTAGTTGCGTTAAAGTTTTGTATTGTCTCACCGTGTGTAGATAAACTATAACGTTTGACAGCAGACGTAAAAAAGTTCTGTATTTTAGAATCAATGTATCGACAACCATAGTAAACTAAAAAACTCTAAAAAAAGAATATCGCCCAAGTAAGAATTGCATTCAAACAAAATACGACGAGATTATGTACAATATAAGGCTAAGTTCAGATGACCGCGCGGTATCACGCGGTGCCGCGCGGAGCCGCGCGGTGAGAGCGTTCACATGATAGCATATGTACGCGCGGCAGTCTGGCGTCACCATTGATTGAGAATGGACATGGAGGAGGCAATTTTTTTATGGATTTTATACCGAAACCAGAGATGTCCAAGGAGAAGAAGACAGAGACGAAACTGGGTGCATTCCATTTTATGTGAAAACTTTATTCAAGTCTTTAAACATAAAATTAAATTAAATAAAAAATATTTTAAATATAAAACAAACTAGTTTGTATTTTAAATAAAAAAAAGAAAAGTATTTACATTTTGTATTTAAATACATTTTATAATCTATTTAGCACATCTCTATTGATAATTAGGTATATGAATATATTATAATATACTCATTTTTCGTAGATTCCTGCGTCCATCCTTCTCAAACCGCGCGCGTCATCTGAACAATTCGATACAAGTCTGTACAACTTGTACCGCGCGGTTTAAGATATGGCGCGCGGGTCGCGCGGTACTGTGAACGATACACATTGTTTAGTATGATCTTGTACCGCGCGGATGATCGTACCGCGCGGTCATGTGAACTTAGCCTAACAGCGCTTAATAATTATTAGTGCCATCTATCGTCTAAGTAGCAAACACAAAAAGGAAACAAACCTTATAAGTAACTTCCCTAGATGTCGGTACTGAGCCGGCTCACCTAGCGACATCTTTGTGCTATTGATGGAACAACAATTGGGGTGTCCTTCAATTCATTACAAAAAACAGGAAACGTATAATCTACCTATACATTACATTCACGAAATAATTTATTGTAATACCTTTTATAACACATCTCACTACTAATACTGATATGAACCAAAATTAATTTTAATTTTATAATTTAAGTCTAACATAATTAACATTGACAAAAAGCTGTAAGTACTTATTGCTAATGAATTTAAGCATGTAGTGTACCTGCACCCATTGGGTGCATCAAAATTGACAAAATATGTACGAAAAGCCCACTAACAATGCTCTCTACTGCACTCCACCACCCTCCCTACCTATGGACAGCACATACCTTGATGGCCTGTGGTAGGTCCGGCAGCTTCATGTCGCGCAGCTGCTGTGGCAGATTCATGCTCTTCACGGCGGAGACAGCGCGTGCCGGTGCCGCTGATATACCCGCCTGAAACCAAAGTACACATCAACGAATACAATGCACACTAAATCAGAGGTAGCAGACTCCAGCCTCTATAACTTCACCTCTGTCATGCTGACATGTCTGCATCCATCAATGAAATTATAAATGGGTTTTTTTAAATAACTTAACTACTCCTTTAGTATTATACCACAACATTCAAGTGAAGATAAATGCATCATGACCTCCAAGGCCACCAATCACTAACACATTGTAGTCCACATCCAACTCTGTCTCTACTCACTTCAGCCTTCTGCATCTTATTCTGCTCCTGCAGCCGACAGAGAATGTCCGCCATGTTGGTCTGCAACACCATACCACCCATCACCAGCTCGTCCAGGACCTGGTGGGCGGCGTCGGCGTGGAAGATGAGGTCGAGCTCGCAAACATTCTCAAAGCACTTGTCTAGGGTTTCCACAAAAACCTGATAACATAAGAACATGAGGTATTATGCAGATATAAGTAAGATAAGTGTCCTTAGTCAAAGGTTTGAACAAAGAACGTACAAAATGTAGCACATTTCATGATTCAAGGTTTGGAAAAGACTGCCAAAGTTGAAAATACCCTAGTCCCCCATTTTGCACTACACAAATTGATAACACATATGTGAATAAGTCGGTACACATATATTTACGATCTCTCCTGAGTGATAAAGATAAGAAAACATTTATGAATAATTCTATCACTGGTACATACCTGGATAAGATCTAGGATCCCGAGCTCACTCTCCGATGAGTCCACACAGAACACAAAGTACAATGTGGCGTAGTGCCTGTATATAAGCTTGTAGTCTGAACCACCAATAAGGCTGAAAATACTTTTTACATTAAACAGAAGGAATGGTCGCATCAGGACCTTTATGGGAGGGTCAGAGAGCATCAAGCGCTATATGTATATCTTCATCCCTACTGACCTTATGTGCTTAACTCATTCAAGACCGCACTTATTTTTGCACAACATCCACACTATCACTACTCATTTCCTGCAACTCATCAGAGTTGAGTCCTGGCTTTGAGTTACTCATTTTATGGGTTAAATTGAAACCAAGGGCAAATTTTTAAGATAATTTTTAGCTTCAGTCTTGTTCATACAGCTCCTTTTTACAGACTTACTGATAATTGCAATTCAATATGATTGCATACATGATATGCAGGTGGTCTTTATGGCTCGGAAGTGCATTGCACAAACTGTGTGAAGTCGGTCTCAAATTGGGTCTCAAATAAGTCATGAGGTGAACAAGTGTTTGAAACCTGTTTACATGTGTGCAGAGAGTTATAAATGTGGTAGTAGTTAATAGTCTTTTAGGGTAGAATTATTGGGCACTCAATGCTCTCTGCCCACCTCAAAAGGGGCCTGGCGTAATAGAAAATTTTTGGTTGTCAAGTCTTAATTCTATTATAGCTGATGAAGATTTTTGCAATCAGTCACCAAATTTACAGTTTCAAACGTACCTCCCTCCTTCAAGGAAATTACAGACATTATCATCCCTCTTGGAAACCAACTGGAATGTCTCCTTTATTATCTGTTGCTGCATGTCTTCATTCTACATTACAAATAAAAAAAAAATGTTTAATATGACACTAATTTCACAACTATAGACAGTAAATATTAAAAAAAAAACCAATTATAAACTGTAATGGGGAAAAAAACAATTGGAATTTATTTATTTTGAAAAATATGGATAAGAATTAAAATTAGTACGTAAGAATTAAAATTAGTACGTATTACCAAAATTATATTCGATTCTTTTTCTGGGCGACTATAATGGACCCTTTATAAGGATTTCATATGGACTACTTAATTAAATGTTAATAAAAAATATTAAACGCATATATCACAGGCAAAAATAATTATTTTTTTACTTACGAAATATTGGTAGAACTTGGAGAGGCGAGGCTTCCCGTGATTGTTAAACACAAGAATTGCTTTAATCATTTTGCTTTTAAAATTATTCAACAATTATTGACACTATATTTATTCTATTTATTAACAGCAACAATTACCAAAAAGCGTAAAACAAACATTAAAAGTATAAACTAGAAAATAATTATGTTAAAATACACATTCTATCAACTTATTGATTACTTGACATATTTTAATTTTATTGACACTGACAGCAGTGACAGCCGACATTTGTAAGCTTTGTACAATTCCTCATAGTTCGTAAGATGTTTAAAAAAATATATAATGTACGTTTATTCAATGCAACATTAATCATTATTTTACTACTTCGCTAAAACTAAATTGAAACTGTAATGTCTTAGAATACATGGCTATATTATAAACAAAAAATCATGAACAAATAACAACTGTAATAAAATAAAGAAACGAAGTTATTAAAATCTACAAGACATATTTTATTTTACAGGTTAATTTATTAAAGAATCAACGCATTCAAAATTTAATGGTGTATAAAGTTCTTGTAAACTTTTTACATTCTCGTCATAAGTTCATTTTACATGTTTAATCTGTGTCAAAGTTTGATTGCATGCTCTTTTTTCTATATCTATGTGCGTCGCGCTCTAGTGGTCAGAACAGTGGTGTCGCGAGTGTCAGAAAAAGAAATTTCACAAAAAACTAAATGGGTATTGTGTAGAATAAAGTGTATTTGTTATCATTCGTGAGGATTGTTACGAGAACTTTTGAATGGAATCTCATCAGGTCGAGGTTAAAGTTGCAGGTCGAGAAAACAGGTCAGTATTTATCGACTAGTAGACATCTCTACATGTCTTTATTTGGATGCCGGGCTACTAGTTCCAGCGATATCAGTTAGCTTTACCATTTACTGTACAGCTAACTATCACCGACATTGTATATCTTACACTATCTTATTACAAATATACGCCAAATACAAAAACAAACATCGGAACTTATACTAGTTGATTGACGATAATCTCCTTAATTTTTTTTTAAGCGTGGAGAACCAGCTGTAAGCCAAAAAAGTATGTATATAGCCGTGAATGGGTTGAATGCAATACAATCATTAGCCTTTTTGCTGCAACAGTTCAATTCGCAAGTTTGTTTTTTTGCAATCGGGCACCTGACAGGCGTAATTTGCCGCGTTTACTAACAAACTTTGTTCATTCCGCTTTAGTAGGGATAAATTACTTGTAATTAAATAACTTTCAAATAATTATTCGAACTAATTAATAAACGAATTATCCACAAGAGTAAATTTAACAAAATATATATTTGCACATAGAATTTCGTATGTATACCAAACGAAAATTTAAACGATACTTTATCAGAAATACTTCAATTGACAGGGTCGTTGGTGCAGTGGTTAGTGCTCCTGACTGTTGCGCCGGGGGTCGTGGGTTCGATTCCTACCCAGAATAAATATTTGTGTGATGGGCACATATATTTGTTCTGTGTCTGGGTGTGTAAAATAACAAAAAAAAAATCTATTTAAGTATATATTTACATGTATATATGTAGTTTATCAGCCATCTGGTTACCATACCACAAGCTCTCTTGACACTTGGTTTGGTATCAGATGGCCGTGTGTGGAGATGTCCCGAGATATTTATTTATTTATTTATTATGTGTCACTTATCACACCATACACA
>DWFO01005993.1:0-10168 GCA_018246595.1 Mimoniades nurscia nurscia
ACTGTTGGTGTGCGACAGTAGGCAGCTTCGCGAATGATATAGAATGCACAGCGGAATTCGCGAACACAGCGTGACTGGGAACATGGATGCTTGCACAGCGCGTGTATGCTAATGAGTACACAGCGGAACTATTCCGAGCGATCGTTCCAACACTAATATCTGTTATTGTAACTGACGCGGAACTTTACTAATTTACTATGGAAACTTCGGAAAGTTAACTCGGTTTCAAATTATGTTCCATTACATCTACGCTTATGCGCTTTAATGTTGAGTTGTACCTTTATTATTTTTATTCATTTATTTATTCGCTTAATCCATCGGAAAAATAAATAACTGACAATAAATAGAAATGTTCTATTAAATTACTTGTTGTTCATCTGTTATTGAGATTTTGTAAAGAAACAGCAGTATAATGGCACGCAAAGGATAAAGGCTAATATGAAGAAATGAAATCAACAAAAAATACATTTGAATATAAACTGCCGATCGAGCGGTTCTGGGTTCGATCCTCGGGTTCGGCAAGATTAGGTTTTTCTTACCCAGTGGTAGTTCGGAGTGAGGACTTAGGCCCCGTGTATGGCAGGTAATAGGCTTACCCCCTATTCCACGGTGAGAGGTAAACGTAACTAATAAGACCTGGGAGTGTACGTACTAAGTGTATCCCGAATGGGCACAGTAAAAGCAGGTAGGTCGTCTGCCTACCCCTGGGGGGTGATACGAGCGTGTTGCTACGTCTTTGATGGGATACAGACATGTAGCTTGAGTAAACTAAAAAAGTACTTGTTGTTTTACTAGGAAATTACTTATTTCAAGTACGGTGAACTAGCGTAGCTACACATCAGTCACAATTAAACAATGCGGAACGGTCAGGCGAAAAACCCTAAACTGGTCATGCGGTCACTAGAAGTGGATCTGTTTGCCACCCGTGGTCACTAATGAGTTTATGCCGAAACAACTTCTACCAATCGTTAAAAATATTAAACTTAAACATCGGGCATACAAATATATTATTTAATATAGGTAAATTATTTTTCAGGTAAAGTGTGATATCTAAGAAAAATCGAATAATTTGTATGAAAATTTAAGATTTTTTAATAAACGAATCCGTGAATGCATGACTATTATAAAAATTCTTATTTAAGATTCACATGCACTGAGCTGAGACACTTAAATGGATGCTCCCATTAAAATAATATTATTATAAAAACATATTTCAATGCATTTTTTGTTTTATTTTAAGAAGTAAACGTAGTCTTTCAATGTAAAGAGGAGTACATATTTTTATACAATCATTTATTTCGTTTCTCATAGTGAAAATAGTTTTACATTATAATAAGAAAACAAATATTCCACAGAGACTACGATATAAAAATCCTTTCGGTATAAGCGGTGTGCAAGTCACGGGCTGCAGCTCGAAGCGAGCGGCCGGCGCACTCGAACAGCGTTGCAACTTTTATTGGAAAACTTGCCCCGAATTTACATGTCCCGCACATTATTAAAAACGCTTGTAAAACTTTCAAAGGCATCACAACTTCAACCTTGCACCCGATACGAATTTATTCCAAGCAACAAAAACTCATTTCGCTCGAACGAAAGCAACGTTGCGAATTTGGTCTACTTCACCACCAGTTATAAAATTGGCAAGCGTATTTGTGAATGTAGATAAAATACGCATAAAATTAATACAAATAAAAGAGTTTAATCGATAAATAATATCTTGGGATTTCTCCCCACTTGGCCATCTGTTCCTAACTAAGCATCAAGAGAGCTTGTGTTAGGGTAACCAGAAGGCTGATAAACTACATAACAACGTACATTGAAATATACACATAAACTACATACATATACATATATAGAAATATATATTTTTATACCTAGACAGCCTTGTTGGTCGTGTTTGTTGCAAGTGCGACTGCCGATCGGAAGGGCCCGGGTTCGATTCCCGGGTCGAACACTACAAGATTGTCTAATTTAGATTTTCTAGTAGTGGTTCGGAGTCTGGAGATGTGCCCGACGCATGGCAATAGTCTCACCACCTATTACATAGTGGGACGTAAACGTAACCGGTGAAACGTGGGAGTGTTTTGCATTCCTCTGCCTACCTCTTATACCTAGACAGTGAAAAACTACTCGTGCTCGTTGCACAAATATTATATGTATACTCTTAGGTGGTGCGGGCTTCATTCAAATATACATATACACTCGCCGTTATCATAAATCATAGAATCCATATGTTATATCTAACAGTAGAAGTGTTAACAATCATACGAAAGTGGTTAAGTAGCAACTAATAATGTAATACGTCGACTCTTCAAAAAAGGCTAATAATGTAATACGTCGACTCAACTCCTGAAAATCGTGAAAAGCGCTCGAGATTATTTCGAAAGAGCAAAAAAATGTGTCGTCGCCGCGGCGGCGAAATATGATATTCCCTTTGAACAAGAATATACGCTTACACGGTGCCTTGCGAAGAAAAATGTTTTACCCGTGTCATGCATAAAACAAAGTGGTTTACGCACCGACCGTTGTGATCGCCGACCATGCATGATGCTACTGCATGATGGCGAAAAATAAAATAAAGAATGGTTTATACGCTTTTGTTCTCGAACATTCTCATCGCTTTGAATACAAATTATTAACACAATGTGCACTTTTTGTAAAATTTTGCAAACAGATACATAATCGACCGTGAAAATAAAAAAAAAGCTATATAATTAAATAAGCAGATAATATAATTAAATAAGCAGAATGATCAATACATATCAAGCGATAATTTCTACATACTCGTATTTTAACTCTAGTCCGTGGTCTAGTTCTGCCATCCATTTCAGGTCGAAACCGCTGACCGACTGGGTCGTGAAGTGATTGTGTAGAAAATTGTTACTAATGTAAGTAATATTGTGGAAACTGACATAGAATACTTAAAACACATTTGGTAAATAGAATTAATATTTTAATCCTTTAATGGATGAGATATACTCCTAATAACAAAACATGACCAAATTGAATGTTAATTATTATTTAGGATTCTAAGCGAATTCAGGCGTGGACAAATATTATTATGTTTTTTTAATTTGTTGGTCGTGTGACTTGTTGGTCTTGTTGTTTGTTACCGCGACTGTCGATCGGAAGGGCCCGGATTAAAGTCCGGAGTCGACCACTTAATGGCTTGGAGTGTGGATATGTGTCCGGTGTATGGCATGAGGCTCACCACCTATTCCATAGTGGGATGTAAAGGTGGGACGTACCAATCGTGACGTGACGTGACGTAGGAATGTACCAAACGCCTACTTCGTCCGGGATTACATTCGTGATATCACGGTATTTTTATTTAATATACATTTATTTAATTTACATGATAACTTGTGAACTCATTGGTAGAAATAACATTAAAGACGTTGTTAAAGAAATATGTTTGTATTATATTTGACATTACATACGAAAATAGGCCGCTGTTAATGTTGTGAAGCGTAACAAAACCTTGAGCAACGTTACTCCCGAAGGAGAAAATATGATATTGCTTTTAAATATGAAATATTGGGGTGAAAGTGTTCTGCTTATGAAGAGAAAGGGTTTACCCGCGTCACGCGCAACGCGAACCTATGAATCTTCATTGTGGAAACAATGAATTCGTTTACAAAAACTAATATACGGGCGCAATCACGTTTCGGTGCATTTATTGTAGTAAAATACCAAAATATTTACTTTTCATACCAAAATCAAACATTTACAAAACCTAACATACTGGCGTATTCACGTTTCGTTTTATTTATTCTAATAAAATACCAAAAGCATTTATTTTTCATATTAAAATTAAACAAGCAGATGGTCTTCCGATGCTAATTGTTTGATGAATATACACAGGCATCAGCAAAGCATTGAACATTCGTATTGTTAGAGGAGGCATAAAGACGTTTCCGGGCTTACGAGGAATCATAAGCTTTTAAGCCTGTACTGAGAATGTCTTAGAAGAGCATGTTTTGCAGGATTGTACATTTATAGAGAACACAATCAGATCAACCTGAAACAAATGCTTTATATGTTCACCTCATTACCATAAGTATAGCTGTACATACAATTTGTTTTAAACAGAAAATTTGTCACAAGTCTACAGTCGGCCACCTAGGTCCACCTGAACAAGAATCTCCGGTATCAGTCCAGTTATTACAGCTGTAGCAAAGAAACCACACTATAGCTTAACACTCTATATATGTATTTATTTATTCTTTATTGTACATGATGAGTCGACCATACAAAGGGCGGACATAATGTCTAGTGCCATTCTCCACCAGACAACCCATGGAGAATAGCAAAACATTTCGAAACATAGTGGTAATCACATGGTGGCCCGCACTCCAGGTAGCTTGTTCAAGGTATTCTCACGAAACTCACTACATCAGTCTTTTTCTTAACTTAAAAGTTGAATAATTTTTCAAATCTGAATTTCAAATAAAGAAGACGATTACAGATGTATTATATTAGATCCGTCTTGTCTATAGTTGGCGGAAGCTGCGATGCTGTTCCTCAGGACCGAGACACCCAATTCATGTGGACTGACAAGGGGTAATTTTTTCAATCAGAATCACAAATTATTGAAATATCACCTGCTTTGCGATAGAAATATGTACATACTGGGCTCGTACTGTTGAGGCTGAACGATGTATATATTTGAAGTCTATTATGTTAGCAGGTTTATTTGAACCTTGAGTCATTGTTATCGAAATATGTATATACGAAACGAAACAATAATCTCAAATCTATTTCGCATGCTCAACATCGTTATTTCTGAAGTCGTACTATCTTAGTACCTTTCTACCCTTCTTTCTCTTAATAATTATCTTTAGTCATATATTTCTCTCTCTCTCTCTGTTACCCTTTGTTTGCATTCCATTCAATTTATATTTAGATCATTTGTCCATAATGAAATAATAAATTACGCTTATTTGAACGATTAAATCCAGGCCTCCTTCGTAAATAGCTACAGGCAGCGTTTATCAACAAATCACTGTTAACTCAACAGATAAACTAAAGAGTCAGACGGGCGTTTGCTGCCATTCAATTATACTGTACTGACGGAAACTATTTATTTACAGCCGTGACGACTAAGCCACGATACGATTTACGATATTAAGAAAAAGTTAGAACGACTTATTTTATGACCCAGACTATAAAATTCCAGATTTTTTATAATAATAATTTATTTGCTGGAATGTGGTTACAAAAGATGGTCTTATTATTACATTCAAATCTCACATTATATTGGTTAATATGCAGCAATCGTATCATATCTTTTATTTTACTTGAAATTCTATATTTAAATTGATTCAGTAATTTAGCTATGACTTTTCTTTTTGAAACACAGTTGTAGATTTGTACGTGTCGGGCCGTGTTACTGTTATCAAGAAAAATAGAAAATGGCCGTTATTTCTGAATACAACGAATCGAAAGCGGAATAAGATATTGGAAGGTCATTCATCTCAAACCACAGTTCACGTAGCAACAGTCTTTGACGCAAGTGATAAACGATACTAAACATCAAATTTATAAGACAGAGAGGCTCAGAAAGTGGAAGCACTTTATGAACCCAGTAGACAAACAAAATAATTTTGAAAAACAAAAATAAAAATGAAAAACAGAAAGAGATCAATGTGATTTTGAAACTTGCCTTAATTTTTTAAATAGGTACAAAGGTAAGATAATTCTGAATCGCATTGTAACTGTAGTGTGTGGGCTGACATGCAATGAAATATTGATCGTGCACATGTCAATGAAAAATATCCATTGCCGAGGTCACACAAAGGGGAGACGAAAACCAGCTTTTAAAGGTTCATCAATTGTCGTCTCCAGAATTTCTATAGCAGAGGCATTATTAACATTCATAAAAATGTCAAAAGTTCATTGACTTCTAAGGCCAGTTTCACCACCACTTTTCGCCAGTTACGGTTACGTCCCATTATGGAATAGGGGATGAGCCTTTTGCCATACGCAGGGTACAAATACAGACTCCGAGCCACTACTATAAATTCCTAGAAAATCTAAGTTACAAAAATCCAATAGTAACCGACTCACAATTTCAACCCAGTACTTCTCGAGCGGGAGTCACGCTAGCAACAAGTCAAACAACAAGGAAATTTATAGACAGACAGGCAATATCTTAAACAATTTTTTTATAATATACTCATCTGATCATAATATTGTAAGATGTAAAGGTCATTCTGTACCTTATCGGGCTGCGGTCGGAATTCGCTGTTACGTCAACGGGAGGTAACGCCGCGCCGGTTAATTAAACGTAGCTACCTGAGCACTACAAATATCAAACAGTTGTCATCATTGAACCACGTGCCCTAAAAGATTACCTATAAGAATATTGGAAAAAAAGAAATAGAAAATTGTATTATGAAAATAGTATAAACAAAATTTGAGAACAATAAGAAGAAAAAAGAAAAAACATGTCGCTGTGGTCATAAAAATACATAGATCTTGTATATATTAACTAATAAACATTATACAGTAATAAATTGTGTAGGTCTACTTACACCTACCGGCTCTTTATAAACGTCATTAACATTGACTGTTTCGTTGCTCGTATTGGTTGCAAGAGGCGACTGCCGACCGGGATGTCTTGGGTTTAAATCTCGAATCGGACACTATTGATTTTCTCTAATAATAATAACAATTGTCATTTTTACTTTGAGCTAGTTTGTAGCCTTTGACATATTTGACCAACTATTTAGTGATACACTAATTAAAAAAAACATTTCGTAGCGTTGTAACTACGTAGCCAAAAAAACTTAACATCACGCTTGTAATCCTCAAAGAGGTAGGTTGTGACGTCTAGTACCCTTTCAAGTTACATCTGTTACGTTGACATCCCGCGTGGATACGGGGTGAGCCTTATACCGGACACAGATCCAGACTCGGAGTTACTACTAGCAAATGTAAGTTAGCAATACGTATCTTCACGCCAGGTCCGTCACGGGGTAGTCAGAGAGCAGTTAAGTTAGAAAAAAAAAGTAACTTCACGCCTGTAATCCCCGAAGAGGTAGGCAGAGGAATTAAGAACATTCCCAAGTTTCACCAGTTACTTTTAAGTCCCACGATGGAATACGTGGTGAGCCGATTGCCATATACCGGCCACATATCCAGACTCCGAACCAATAGTAGAAAATCTAAATTAGAAAATTTAGTAATGCCCTACCCGGGAATCGAACCCAGGACGTCCCATTCGGCAGTCGCACTTGCAACCAACACGACCAACGAGGCAGTCTAGAAAATAATTATATTTCTAAGAACATACTTTTATTTATAATTTTTACGTTCAACCAAAACTTGCTCATGACACATTTATCCCAGATGGAAATTGAAGTGACAGGTCTGGCCTAAGTGTCAATAACAGCTGGACCACTGTCCCAACCCTTTTATCGTTCCACTGTTCGAACATGGGTCTCCTCTCAGATTGAGAAAGTTAAAGCCATAGTCTGCCACGTTGCCCAAGTGCGCATTGGCAAACTTCACACGCCTTAGAGAACAATTTCTTTGACAACTCTAAGGTGCACAGGTTTCCTCACGACAGCACCATTATACTCGTAGCAAGTGATATTTTTAATTGTGAAACGCACATTTTGTAAAGAGGTGCGCGCTAGGATTCAAACCCGGGCTCCTGGAGTGAGAGGTCAAATTTCAAACCACTAGACTATCACTGCTACACTGCTGCTGTTGGACCACTGAATCAGACAAACGTCAAATATGCAATTGATACGAATTAACAAAACAGTATAGTGTAGTTGTTACCATTGGTAGTTAATTAAACTTGGATAAGAGTTGCCGAGGTACGTCATCGCGGTGTGAATAAATTACGAGCTGGAGGAAGGTGGTGCTCTTCTCATATCGGACGAGTGTTCGTGTGGGTGTAAAAGTTTACTTATTTCAATTTTATCTTTTGGATTTGTAAGTATTTGAATGTAACTTCAATATTCATTCATTCTCAAAGAGCTGAATAATACATTTCGTATTTCTACAACATTTTAAACTTTCGTTTTATTATTAGTATATGATAATACGTAAACTAGGTTTACTGATTACTGATTCTTTTATTTTTTGATATTCTAAATGTAAAAACTTGATGTGTCGTCATCAGTTCATCTTTTTTAGATGCACCACGTTTCTGAAAGAGACAACAGTTGTAAGAAGTGTGAGGAACTAATTTAACTATGGCAATGGTGTACAGAGAGCCGTGTCTGCGATTTCTCAAATGCTAGGATTGAAACTGTAGATCACCGGATTGGGAAGCTAAACTCTAAACCACTAGGCTATCACTACTACACAACTACACACTATTGATTTTTTTAACTTCGTTTATATTTTTCGTAGATTCCACCGTTAGTACAATCTAGTGAAGAAGAAAATATTACCACATGCACACATTCATCTTACCTCACTGTTAAATATAAAACATAAATTATAGCTGCCTTTGTAATTGTTAATGACTTCTTGAAAAAAAGTTTGGAATTTTTAACATATTCCTTTGAGCGTAATACATATTCCTGCCCGTTAACTACGAAATTTAAAAGACTCGTTATTAAACAAAAAACAAAACGCTAGTTAAGCTACAAGTGAACTGAGTTGGTCGCCGTCGCACGTTCTTAAACGGACTAAGTTTTAAATACTTTCTCAAACGTTGCTGAAATTCCCACTTAACAGCTTGCCAGCTTCATTAGGGATAAATATATTTGTTCTTCTTGTTCAATTTTGTTTGTTGTTCTTCATGTTATGCAAAGCGACGGAAGGTTTGGGTCATGACTAGTCCATTTGTCCAGTGACTACTGACCTGCCTGCCTGCCTGCTCAGCCGGGATGGAGTGTTCTGTACCCACCAACGTGAAATATATTTGTAATTACCTCTACTATTAAATGTTGTTCCGTGTCTGCATCAGATGACCGGATGTGAGCTGGATAAATCGGATAAATGTGATGCTTTTGTAACTGAAAACTAAATTATACTTTAGTGTCATACCTATCGACGAAACAGTTATATACATAGAATGTTGTAAGGATATATAGAATATAGAATGTTATTTTAATGTCCTCCATAATGTCCTCTGACGCTCGTGAACTCGGCACACTCGCAGCAGCGCGGCAATATTGTTCACAGTAATAATTGTAGTGTTTATTTTTCCATTAAACTAGTTATTCATATTTAATGGTTCGCTGAATGTATTTTGAAAAATTTAATTTCGTTTTATGTAAGTACTACTAAACTGCAACGCTGCGCCTGCCGCAGAGTTAATTTTGATGGACGCCGTTCTAAAACATTCAAAGGCCTAAAGTACACAGTATAAACTAATGTCAAATTTCAATTTCAGTTCAGTGTACCGACGCCGGGAGCACTCGACCACAAATCGCTATTTCCTAAATATTCCTAATGGTGCTAACACAGATTATACGTTAATTTAATTCACAGTTACAAATTAAACGCCTATCAAATTGTGCGCGCAGATGTCTGCCACGGTTATTCCAGTTCATCAGAACAACTTTATGTTTACACTACACCGTGTTGTCATTGTAAATAATAATGACTGCTTATCAAAAATTATTACCTACCATCTACCTACTATTTGTTCTGTTACTGTTGTCTTCTCTACTGCTATCTACTATTCTCATCTATTACAACCTACATATTTTGACTTCCATAATGATTACCATTATACAATAATTATATTATTATATTATTAAATAACCAGAAATTATTTGTTAACGTAGCCCTGAAATGTAAACCTGTCACCTAACAGCTGATTAACTGTTTCGAATCGCTTTGTCTGCAAAAATGGTAAAGTATTTCATCATCAACCTATTGCAGTCCACTGCTGGACATAAGTGTGGGGTTATGTTTATAATCCCGACGCTGGGCATGCGGGTTGGGTATCGTAGAGTACAACTTCTTGCACCGCCTACGCTGCTGCCAATGGTCAGGGCTTTTAGCTGTGCCTAGACGACCGGACCTTACCGCGACCTGCCTATTCGCGACATTCCTCTGCCTACCACTTCGGGGATCACAGATATTATTTTAGTGTATTATTATTCATTAATTCATTGACTGCCTCGTTGGTCGTGTTGGTTGCGAGTGCGATTGCCGAACGGGAGGTCCTGGGTTCGATTCCCGGGTCGGACAC
>DWFO01005994.1:0-10166 GCA_018246595.1 Mimoniades nurscia nurscia
AGTTGACGAATCTTCTTCACAGCATAAGCCGCGGAACTAAGTCTGCCAGATAACGTTTCTATATGTGGACCCCATTGGTTATTATTGGTTTAGTATTTTCGACCTTACATCTTTGATCATATATTTGATGATTGCCACGTGGATCTAGTAGTTGCAAACGTCAGTGCTGATCAAGTTGTCCTAAGTTAGGTAGTTCGTACAAAATATTATTGCATTTTTCTAACATGAAATTCCTAGTAATAGCCCGTAGTCTGTGTTTGTGTATTCCATGGGACGTATTATAATTTAATCGGTGAAACGTGGGTGTGCCATACTCTCCACTGCTTATCCCTTCGGGGCAATAGAGGCGTGATGTTATACTGATGAGCAACTGAGATTTAAAATAAACCGGCCAAGTGTAAGTGTAATTTCCACGTGACTGAGTCATGGTCATCTATATATCAAGTTCCGAGATCAGTTTTCCCTCTGATGGTTGTGTTCTGTGAGAAAGAAAATAGATTGACAAGCTCGACGCTTTGATGTCCGCGATGACGCCTTGTAAATATGTTCGAGTCTTTACAAACTCGACCTGCCGCGGCACATTCGACCTTGTATCTCAGTTTTTAAAGTACATTTTTCTTAATCCATATTTATTTTTAGACGCTCACTGCTTTCATTTTAAAGAAAAATCAATACAAATATCAGTCGAACAATATATAGACTAGAAAATATCACCAACATTTTTGCTTAGAATTACATTTGAAATGGAACATTCGTTTGAAATTTAAGCTTTAGTTTTAATAAATATTCGAATCGAGTAGTACCTACTTAGTTTATTCGAGATTTACACATTGATGGAAAGTTTGACTCTAAACTTTCTATCGTCTCAGCTAATATGTTTGTCTAAGTCTAAGAATTAAATTAAATTCATATTAGGTACAGCTCGAATTAAAAATAACAAATAATTTAAGAATACTAAATCCATGTTTCAGTCGTTTAGAGATATTAATTCCGACGATTAAGTTAGGTAGTTTCGATTATCAGTTATAATATTAGTAAACGTCCAAAGTTAAATGCGACTCGGTAACTTGTAAAATACATCAACTAGATCGCCTAAGAAAAATTATGTCTGTAATAGAAGTTATCGGAAAACTGTTATATGTTAATGTTAGTGACACATCGTTCAATTTACGAACCTTATGTTGGAGGGGACGCAGAATAATTGTCTCTCTTGTAAACCCTCCTCTCCGCAGGTTGCGCTGCATTCTTCCCATTCGCCGCCGCTCCACGAGAACTCGCAACTGTTAAAATATTAGAATTCTCAGTCTTTGTTATTGATGACAATTGAACTGAGTTCGAACGAAGTGAATTACATGAGCTCGTTTTAATTTGGTACATTTATCTTGACGTTATCTTATATTAAATTGCGTAACATAGCATTAGAACAGCGTTTCATAGGTTTCTAACATAGGTTAAATTATAATGCCTCTGTTGACTCTATATACATATAATTTGTAATTATTCAAAACGTTACACGTGTTCACTACATAATTTTTCAAATTTAGATTTTCTAGTAGTGGCATGAAGTCCGGTCATATACCCGGTATGTGGCTATAGGCTCACCCCTCACCAACTACTCGATAGTGGGACATAAACGTAACTGGTGAAACGTGGGAGTGTTCTACATTCCTCTGCCTTAAAGAGGTAAGGATTACAGGGGTGATATTACGTTACATGTTCACTTTGAAACAAGTGTAACAGTGTGTTAAGTTACATTACATCTGATACTCTGATGTAACCTGAGGTTTTCTACTGAGCTTAAAGTAAGTACCCAAACATATCAGTTTATAAAGAGTAGGTACATATAACTACATATATCATTGTAATTTACATAGGTCTTAGTAAGAACCTTGAAAAGGCAGGTAAGAATGGAAGAAAATTGTTTATTTATAAAAACACGCGACAACTCTCACTTGGGGTCCGTGGCCAGTCCACGACTTTAACCCTTCTCACTTCGAGAGGACACTCGTGTAAGACTGTGGAACGATAAAAAAGGTTAATTATGATCATCCGTAAATATAAAGTCCGAATATCTATTCGTTACAAATCGAAATAGTTTACCTATTGTTTTATTAGTAAATAAATATTTATCCCGAGCTTCCATTTATGTATTAAATATATTATGTATCTATTGAATATAAACGTTTAAATTGGTACATTTGTCTTGTATTGAATGTGTTACATGTAAACGTTAGATGATATTGGACGAAAACTATTATCCAAAGATGTTTGCGTTTTCATAAATTATTACTCAAACGTCTATCTATCTATGCATTTTCGATTCCCATCAGGTGGATACCGTGGTCAAATGCTAGCCTGTCACACATAAAAATTCGGATACATTTGTTTACATTTTTCCCAAAGGCAGGATTATCCTTAGTTAATTACTTCAGCGGCATTTTTTTGATATATTATTTTAATGTTGCAAATACATTTTTATTTATACTGAAAAATGAGTACCTACTTCTTTCTTTTACGTGTTATTCTATTAATGAGAGGTATTGTCATCAGTACACAGGGTGTCGTTAAATGTATTGTCTTTGTGGTTCTTTAAAATTAAAAATTAAGTATATAAGTCTTTATCACTATAATTAATACGTTACAATTATTATTTCTTAGCATTAAGAACTTAGTGTCTTGTGTTCTCGTTCGTAAGCTCCGTAATGGAGTCACGCATTCCGTTTTAAAGTATTCTGAAGATATTTTCGCAAAAAAAGGTATTATTTCTTCGTTGGAATGGACCTTGTGAAAGAAGATACTTCAAATATTTGTTGTTTTGTTTAGTTTCATGTTGTTCAAAGTTTGTCGTGAATATATGCGAAATGAATGTTAGAAAACACTTTTTGGTATACTTAATTATTTTATGATGTGTATTTACACGTTGTGTTTAAAAATGATATCGTACCCAATTATAAAAAACATACAAGTAGGCATTATAACATTTCAATAGCAACATTGTTATATAATTTTAAGCAACGCGAATTCAATTCCGTATCAATCCGTACAAATATATATCTAATATATATGTATAAAATAAAAATGTAAAAGAGAACAAAAAACTGCTTTGACAAAGAGAATGTGGGTTATATTGATTATAAATCTGATACGGTTCGTTCGACTTGCAAAATGTAGTCCGGTAAAGGTTTAAACAAGGCATTTAAAGGGGATGGGGTTAACTAGGCATGATGAATTGATACGGTTCGATAAAAATCGGGTGCGCCCGAAAAGGTATCAGGAATAAGACAGCGCTTTGCGGTATAGCCCATTGGCTTCCATTATTCCTTTACTCTATTCATTAATCGTGGAAAATCTTTTTCGTAGTCAAAGTTCCTTTGATATTTTATAACAACCAAATGCTTTTAACTTTCCCAATTATGCTAGTTAATGGCGACTTCTTGAATGATCTCTCGCGAACGTCAGGAACATTGTAAGAATAGTTTTTACGGCGAATCACATTAAAAATTGCCCGGCGAGGGAATAAAGTACAATTCTATTAAACGTAGATTTAAATCGTAATTTCGGACTCGTTATATAATAGTTACGTGAATATTGGACTTCGAAATTGGAACATGAATAATTTTAAGTAAATTTCTTCAAATTGTGTTCAATATAAATAGTAAGGAAGAATAAAATTCCACGTTAAAACGTTGAAATCCCGATCGTGCATGAAGCGATACGCGATCTGTGACATGTAACGTACAATATACATTACGGACATTACATTACGAAAGTACTCTTCATTATCATCAGATTATCAATCTATTTCGATCCACTGTTGAACATTGGGTTTCGACCCGTAATCCCCCCGCTGGGCATGCGATTTGAGGAGTTAAGTTTAACCGGTTAACCGGTTAATGGCCGAACTAACCGGTTGTCAGATTTTCGTTTGTTTTTGTACTAAGGTACACTACAGGCAGGTGCGGCTGACTTGGGCTCTGAAGACAGAGGAAAATTTACACCACTTTACAAATGCTACGCTTTGTTATGCTAATGACTTGCTGTTCTATGCAAAGCAAAAAATACATTATAGCACACGTTTATCAATAACATTTCATTTTGTGTTTAAAAATAAAATATAATCTACAATGAAAACGATATTTTTTTTACCTATGATGATAGTTGCATGTAGTCGGTTTTTTTTCTTTGAAAAGATACAGTTATAAAAGTTGGACCTTAATGCTTTTACGGTTAAAAAAATTCCTGAGCCCCTTAAATCATTGAAATCCACAACTGAAATGAAGCGGTACGTTCTTACGTTTGTTTTATTTTTTATAAATAGCGTTAATGCAATGTGAAGAAGAATTGAAAGATTTTTATTGAAAAAGACAGAAATTAATTTAGCCATAATATATGTAGAAACCAAAAAAAACCTAATAAAAGTTTGTTTATTATTATTAAACAAATCTACGTTTTGACCTAGTGTTTGCTAGAGCATCTGTTGAGAATGAGTTGTTGGGTGCGATTTTCTAAGATGAAATTCTCAGCAGTAGCATGGAGTCCGGTGTATGATAATAGGCTGAACCCTATTACATGGACCGTATGACATAAATGGTGTAAAGTGGTAATTCTACACTACTCTGACTATCCCTTCGGAGAAATTCAGGCGTAATGCTTAACATCATTATCAGTCTAAGTCATCTAGTCTATGTGAGGTATTCGCACGTTCTGTAAGTGGTTTAATGTCATTAACAAATCCACGACCGCTGCACGTTAATTATATTATTTTAAGTCAATCGAACCAAACTGAATTGAATGCAGCGTCTTGCAGGTGAAGGGGTTTTTGTTCTACAATGGCAAGTTTGTTATACAATACATAGAACGAGTCGCGACAACGGCGAACGATATAAAACAATAAAGAGTTCCCCGTTTCTCCTGTAAAGTGAATTGGAATTCCGTTCAACAAGAAAGTTATTGTTTTGTTAGAATTCTCGAACATATTATATATACACTCGTAGTAATACTTTCTATTTTAGCAAGTACGTTTATTGTAAGTGTTGACTGCCTGTTATGTAAATATTTACAGAGAAGAAAATTTTGTCAATTTTATTACTCTACGTGTACTCTAGGAGGACGATGGAGTCTAGATTTGTGCTTGGGGTACACCAATGGACTCTATGCCATACACCACGCCATAATGGAACGTATACCACACCTGATGAATCGACGCAGCGTACTACACTCCTCTGCAGACCCATTCGGCCAAATACAAGCGCGATTTTATCTTCATCATCGTGACCACCCATCAACCTGTTTTGGTCCACTGATGACATGGAACCCTCCAATATCAAATTAAATTATGTTACGTACTCGTATATTCAAAATTTTTGTTAAGAACAAAGTATCTTATGTAACAAACAAACATGTCTATTATTATCCGTTATATGAAGATTAATGAATGTGAGAATGTTTGCGTTAATGTGAAATTTGCATTTTCATGAAAATCCCGGCATTGCGGTGTTCATCTGATTCATCACGCGGATTCACACTTACCTACTCTTCTTACAAGCAGCCGATTTAATCACGCCGTGTCCGATTCATCATAACGTAATATAAAAAGCTTTTATAACAATACTTTTCTTAATTATATGGTTACTAGTTAACATACAACCGTTTTGGATTTAATTTCTTCATCATAGATCCGATAATTACAATTTACAAAATCTATTACTATTTTTTTTAAAGAATTACTATGAAATAGGAATTACATGTTGTAATAAGAGTTTTTTGATATTTCATTAAATACTGTTTTAACCATAACCTGTTCTTATGGTATTTATGGGGTGTTATGGTATATAGTGGGGTATTATTTCTGGGGTTTTACTTTTACATCTGGAAATGACGACGTTTTGATTTGTAAGTATAAAATACATATGTAGATGCATATACATACGTAGTACATGTAATCCACTACAGGAATCTCTACAGCTATCTTGAAATGAGACCAAGCTGTTCCCATGAGGGGTTGCGCTTAAGTCGGGACATAGCTGGAGAAATAGGTTGTTCCTTAAGGTCGAGGCTTCAGCAAAATGCTGGAAAATTCTTGTTATTTAAACTAAACTTGTATAATGCATTAATATATTAATCTAATTATTCTTCCATCATTTTATACAATTCAAATAGGAAAAGAACTATTTTGACCAAATAGGTCTGACACTTGCTATTCCATAACACACTGAAACCGACTTGTATTTGTAAATAAAGAGATGAATGTAGAAGAAAAAGATAGAGAAATTTGGTACGCGGTTCTCTCTGTCTAACCTGACGTAATGATGCAAATTAATTATATTAAAGCTTTACAGCGAACATGTAGATACAAACACATGTGGGACAACTGACCAATCCTTTAGTGAAGATGCATACAGAATCACTCAATATCTGTCATTTTCAGTTACGATAAAATGTGACGGGTTGAACAATAAAAGTTTCCACACGGCGACCTGTTTCACACAATAAATCGCCTATCGATTTTCTTCGCGACATACATTTGTTGGCAACACAAATATTGGTTTAGGTTGGATTGTTTTCCATGTTTGCAATGCGCGTGGCACGGAAGGTTTTAAGAAACAGCGCTACATACATATAAGCATAATGAAGTAGGAAGTGGTTTAGTTGAACATCCTCTTCAATATATTCACCGTTTTGCAAGATATTCGCCCTCCATCACGGGTAATGATATTAAGATAATAAATAATGCAATTAAACGTGTGGCACCCTTGATGCAGACTGGTTAAGTTAATCTATATTCTATACTCTGCTCATTATAATGATCATTGTCATAATCATAGATCATTGTCATCATCGTCATCATCGTCATTATCATTATCATCGTTATAATCATAATTCGTCTAACTATTCTAATGTGTATTCTAATTCTATTTTCATCCCACAGTAAGAATGATTAGAGGTAACTCTATCACGCTGGAGAATTGAGGTTTAGCTTCTTCAGAGACCCCTGCGAAAAATGTGAGAGATTCTAGGCGATGTTGATTTGATTGTGATATTTTCCTTTACAATTATTCTAAATGGTATTTGACATTGAAAGCAACCCTAATCCAAGTTCAACCCTAATCCTAGCCCTGCGAAGTCAAGGTACGAATTAATCCAACAGAATAGAACTAATCCAAAATTGAAGACATCAAATCAATGTTCTACCAACCTCAAACTGTCACTGATGCTTTCCTAATCCTGATAACTATGTTTTAGTCTGCCTGTCTACCACATAATATTTTAAACAATACTACTTAGCTTTACAAATTGGTGAAGATTATAATTATGCTTCTTCGTATTTTTATTTAAAAAAAAAAGTTAAAATTTTCAATTTAACCAATCCTGATGTCACTGGTATTTGGATGATATTTCAAAAACTAATTTAGGTCAAAATGAAACACGGGATAAATTACATAATTGAACAGGCTTGTTTATTGATATGGTATAAGATCGAAGTCGGGCGAAATCACTGGTAACAACAACATAAATATCTTATAATTATAATAAAGAAACGTAACGCCACACCTGTAATCCCCGAAGATGTAGGCAGAGAAGTGTAGTATACTCCAACATTTACGGCCCACTATGGAATTGATGTCCCAGTATGGTGAGCTCATTGCCACACATCGGGCATGTATCCAGACTTCGAGCCATAAAAATTCAATGGTGCCCAACAGGGACTAGAACTCAGACTAGATAGGCCGTCGCGCTTTCAACCAAGACGACGAAGGAGGCATTCATTTTATTCTCTTTATTATATATCACGCCAGGCTGGTCACGGGGTAGATAGAGAGAGTAGTGTTTATCGTTATGAGTACTTCGTCGTGTTGTGTTTGGGTTGAAAGCCTTCAATATGAATTGGTAGTATAATCCCAGCATATTATATTTGTAATCCAATCCATAACGCTATTAATAGGGTAAACATTTCGGTATTGGATTTTGAGTTCATAGACGAGCTCTGACGATATCATGATCATATGAAACTTAAAGGGCAAAACAAATCGGTTTGTGACTATTTGCTACTGTGCTCGAGAAAATATTCATTTCCATATGAAAACACAAAATAATTAATCACAGCAGAAACTCAAATTGTTAGATGCAGGTACAACGAAAAATGAAATAAAATAAGCAATAATTACTATACTACTATTTTTAAACGAAATAAATTAACGAAACAGAATATGTATATTGTACAATTTTTGCTTTTCTTTAATTTCATTTCTTCTTTAGACATGTAATATTTATACAATACGCAATACATATATATAAAATTTTATGCTAATAGCTGGGCGTTGAATGCCGAAAGTCGTTGGCATCTTGTACCGCACCTGTGCCTTCAGGAAATACGACTATATAAGATTTTAAAATTAAGTATCAGTCAACATAACTGTGAAGGAAAACATCGTGAAGGCATCTTCACGCCTGGGTACCTATTATAATGCTCTTTTAGGCGTATTAAGTTTTACGAAGTAGGCGGCTAATATAGAAGAGTGAGATTTAGACAACAGATTGATAACGATCGAGTGGAGAATTTGTAATTCTTACGTACGAGTAGATATCTGAATACGATTATTTACTAAACATGTTATTCGGCATAGTGTAAAAATTGAAAAGTAATACATCAATGCTGAGATACAAAGTTGCAGAAAGTGTGCCATGTGGGAAATCAAGCAAATGGAAGACATAACCCAGCTGTACAGGGTTTTGTAAACTTATTTGCGTGTACTGTGAAACTTATTGATCTTGTAGGTATATGAATATTATTATAACAAGTTAACTGTCTCTATACTTCCTTTACATATAAATTATATATTCATCACCGTAATCACCAGTCTAAGTCCACAGCTGTACATAGGGCCGTTCTATGGGGTTTTTGTCATCCTAGGCTGTGTCATCCTAGGTTCTGGATCGCACGCGACGGGTTCTCGCACCGCCTACGTTGCTACTAGTAAGCGGCCAGGACATTTCGCTGTGCCTGGGCAGGCCACGCCCTGCCGCGATCAGTCAACGTTGCAAACGTATTATAAGCATATATTAAAATCGAGCAAAACATAAAATTAAATATTATTATCATTAGCGTCAAGTCAGATCCCGTACGGGGTGAGCAAAAGGCACAAATGCTAATATCTCTGACCTTACAAACCTGATATTTTAAATATGCATTATAGTGTTCTAAATCATTATTATCATCAATTATCATTAATTCCGTACTTTATGTTTAAAGTGCGGAATTAATGATAATCGGAAGGCATTGTATATAGGAGGCATTAAAAGTTCTCAGCGCAGGTATCATAATGTTTCGTAGTTATCCAAGTTGTACGTGGTCGGGCGTGTACACATCAAGAATTTATGATTCTATGACCACCTGCTTCCGATTTAAATGTTATTGTAATAAATATTGAGTGCCACGTTGGTAGTTGTAGGCGAGACTGCTAATCAAGAGGTCCTGGATGCGATCCCTGGGTCGGATGAAGTATTATTGGGTTTTTGTAACTGATTTGTGCCAGTGTGTGGCAACAGTTCAACCCCTATACCATGATGGGCCATGCAATGTAACTGGTGGATCATGCGAGTATAGGTAGGTACAAAGCACGCGTTGTGACCTGTTCGTTGACCTACGCGTTACAATACGAAACGAACGCGTTACAATACGAAGCATAACTCTTTTAAAATACACTCAGACACTTCGAAAATTTTAAATCATGCTTGACAAAGTATCATATCCTGATACTATAACTGTATAACTGGCAACAAATTAATGTTACTTGCGTTGTTTAAAATTCATGCAAGAAGTAGATTCATTGGTAAAAATTGTAACGCGTGAATTGTAAAGCACGCTTCGTTCCCTACGCATGCATACCTGTGCATGTTACAGCGCTCGTAGCGTAGCGGTGCGCACCGTACTCCGCGCGCGCACTGCGGTCGTACGCTACGCATGCCGCCGCCGCACGACGTCGAACACGGCCCTCGCTCTGTTGGCCACCTGCGCACGTCAAATATTTTCTTAACAACGTACATTTAATAATTTACACTCACATTTTGCATTCACTGTTTCATTATCAACCATTTTACTTTTCTATTGTTTGACACCGGTCTCCTCTCAGGATGAGATGAATTAAGATAAGAAAATTAGTAGACTT
>DWFO01005995.1:0-10166 GCA_018246595.1 Mimoniades nurscia nurscia
TGTTTTTGTTTTTAAAAAAGAGTAATGTAGACAGTGGGGTGGGTGGGGGGGGGGGGGGGGGGGGGGGGGGGGGGGGGGGGGTCGCCGGAACAAACGAGAGACACGTCTGAATCATATCCCGTTTAAATCACGACTGTTTATGTTTTACATTGACACATATTCTACATTTACGACACCACACTGTTAATAATATAATTTTTCATTAACAGGATATGCAAGGATGGTGGTGAGCTTTTATGTTGCGATTCCTGTCCATCGGCATATCATCGCTTTTGTCTTAATCCACCCCTTGAAGAAGTCCCTGATGGGGAGTGGAAATGTCCAAGATGTAGTGTGAGTAATATGCTAAATACTTAAAACATTATGTAATCACTGTTCTTACTTGATTTTTTTAAAACATTAATTGACTGTATTATTTAGTTGTTTCTTACTTTTTTTTATTTCAGTGTCCCCCATTGGATGGTAAGGTATCTAAAATATTAACATGGAGGTGGAAGGAGCACACCGCAAAGTCGAAAGCGCCGCGGTCGCGGGAATTTTTCGTCAAATGGCACGAGCGCTCATACTGGCACTGTAGTTGGATCTCTGAAATACAGGTCATAATCTATTCACTTGTTATATGTAGAAATTATATGTATGTATAAATAACATGTCTTTCCATATACGATCTTACAGTTTTTCTTAAATTTATCCAGTCATTTCCATTCAAACGACCATTTGCCTGATTAGGTAGAAACTTGACAATAAGTCGAAGAGACATGCCAGTGCAATAAAGTAAATAATTTTTTTAGTTGGATGTGTTCCACCCGTTGATGTACCGCTACTACATGCGCAAGTCGGACCCTGAGGAGCCACCCAAGTTGGACGAGCCCTTAGAAGAGCGCGAAAGTCGGAAGCGAGTTAAGAACAAGCACCACCAAGACCAAGATCCCGATGAGAAGGCCTTAGAAGAGAAATATTACAGGTAGCTACTACAATATTTTTGTTTCATTATATGATCTGTAGTAGTAGCATTGATAATACTATTACGCTTTATAAAATAATTCAATAAGACATATGCAATATTATATGTAGTTAAAATTTTAATTTTGCACCGGAATGGAATACATGTTGGATTCGAACCTCGTGGTACCCAAAATGTGGGATTGCTATTTAGAAGTAATGATATGTTTTGCTGTCAGATATGGCGTAAAACCAGAATGGTTGATCATCCACCGTGTCATCAACCACCGCACGTCGCGTGACGGCACCACGTACTATTTGGTGAAGTGGCGCGATCTGTCCTACGACCAAGCCACCTGGGAGTCCGAGCACGAAGATATTGCCGGTCTTAAAGCCGCCATGGAATACTATCAGGTTACAATTGTTTTAAAGATTTTACGTAAGTTAATTAGTAGCATCTTTTGTAATACCGAATGTTATAATAGACACATCTATAGAGTTGAGAATATTGTAATGTTGAGTACAGCTGTAATAAAAGATAGAAGAAATTAACTTACCTTGAGCACACCTCATGTTGCTGTAAGTGTTGGCTAGGTTATATATGGGCAATTCAATTTACTTAATATATAGTATTCCCATATATCAATAAGGTCAAGCTAATAACAATCACGTTCTATGTAATTGAGGCGCTGATCGGATTCTGGCAATAATAATTATTATTTATGATAACATTAGCCCTAATTGCATAACATCACATCTGTTATCCCCAAAGAGGTAGGCTAAGGAGTGTAGTAAACTGCCTCTTTTCACCAGTTATGTTAACAACCCATGTGTTGAATAGGTGGTAAGCATATTGCCATGTACTGTCCACAAATTGAGACTCCGAGCCACTACTAGAAAATCTAACTTAGAAAAATCCAATATTGCCTAAATATTGCCTCAGTATTTGAACCCAGGAACTTTTGATTGACAGACACCCTTGCAACCACTATACCAATGAGGCAGTTAGCCCTAACTATCTTTAAAATAAATGAATCTCAGAAATAGAATTGATTTAGGAACTTAAATGCGTTTTAGGCGTGAAGTTACGTTTTTTGATTTATTTACCTATATGTATATTATCTATATGTATAAGCAAAATTATCTTTAATACATTTTGAACATTGTATGCAGGATATGCGGGCTTATATAACATCAGAAGGAAAAACTAAGGGAAGCAAGGGAAAGAAGACAGGTCGTAAAAGTAAAAATAAAGATATTATTGACGATGACGAGAGCAGCAGTGGTTTACAAATGAAACCTAGAAAATATAATCCACCGCCAGACCGCCCCACTACAAATCTGAACAAAAAATATGAAGATCAACCACCATTTGTTTATGAAACTGGAATGCAGCTACATCCATATCAATTGGAGGGTCTAAATTGGTTGCGGTACTCATGGGGCCAGGGCATTGACACAATTCTAGCTGATGAGATGGGTTTAGGAAAAACCATTCAAACTGTCACATTCCTCTATTCATTGTTTAAGGAAGGTCATTGTAAAGGTCCATTTTTAGTCTCAGTACCTCTGTCTACTATAATCAATTGGGAGAGAGAATTCGAATTATGGGCGCCTGATTTATATTGTATTACATATGTCGGTGATAAGGACTCTAGAGCAGTTATAAGAGAGAATGAACTAACTTTTGACGACGGCGGTAACAGAGGTGGTCGACCTTCCAAAATTAAGAGTCAGGTTAAATTCAATGTGCTTCTTACATCATATGAGTTGATTTCTATTGACTCGACTTGCTTAGGTTCAATTGAATGGGCGGTGCTAGTTGTAGATGAAGCTCACAGGTTAAAGAGCAATCAATCAAAATTCTTCAGGCTACTTGCTGGCTATCACATCAATTATAAACTACTTTTGACTGGTACCCCCTTACAGAACAATCTTGAAGAATTGTTCCATCTTCTTAACTTTTTGAACAAGGACAAATTTAATGATCTCGCTGCTTTCCAAAACGAATTCGCTGATGTTTCGAAGGAAGAACAAGTTAAGAGGTTACACGAAATGTTGGGACCGCACATGCTACGGCGACTCAAGGCTGATGTGTTGAAAAATATGCCTACAAAGTCGGAGTTTATCGTTCGTGTCGAATTGTCGCCCATGCAGAAGAAGTATTATAAGTATATTTTAACTAGAAATTACGAGGCTCTCAATCCTAAGAGCGGTGGGCAGACAGTTTCGTTACTCAATGTGATGATGGATTTAAAAAAGTGCTGTAACCATCCATATTTGTTCCCTGTTGCGGCTGAAGAGGCTCCGTTAGGACCACATGGAAACTACGAGACTCAGGCATTAATTAAAGCTTCGGGAAAACTAGTTTTAATGTCTAAGATGTTGAAGCAACTCAAAGAGCAAGGACACAGGGTTCTTGTATTTTCTCAAATGACAAAAATGTTGGATATTCTCGAGGATTTCTTAGAAGGAGAAGGTTATAAATATGAAAGGATTGATGGTGGTATTACAGGTACAATACGTCAGGAAGCTATCGATAGGTTTAATGCACCTGGAGCTCAACAGTTTGTGTTCCTTCTATCGACCAGAGCTGGTGGTCTGGGTATTAACTTGGCGACGGCTGATACAGTAATCATATACGACTCCGACTGGAATCCCCATAACGATATTCAGGCATTTTCACGAGCTCATCGTATCGGCCAAGCTAACAAAGTGATGATTTATCGATTCGTAACGCGCAATAGTGTAGAAGAGAGAGTTACTCAGGTCGCTAAGAGAAAGATGATGTTGACTCACTTGGTTGTACGTCCGGGTATGGGTGGAAAAGGTGCTAATTTCACAAAGCAAGAACTAGATGATATTCTCAGATTTGGCACCGAAGAACTGTTCAAAGAAGAAGAAGGTAAAGAAGAAGCTATCCATTATGATGACAAGGCTGTCGGCGAATTGCTTGACCGATCAAAGGAGGGTATAGAACAGAAGGAATCTTGGGCCAACGAGTATCTTAGTTCATTCAAAGTCGCTAGTTATTCCACGAAGGAAGGGGATGGCGAAGAGGAGGTGGATACTGAGATTATCAAACAGGAAGCTGAAAACACGGATCCTGCCTACTGGATAAAATTGCTTAGGCATCATTATGAACAACATCAAGAAGATCAAGCTAGAACACTTGGCAAAGGTAAAAGAGTACGTAAACAGGTCAATTACAACGATGGAAGTGTTGCTCAAACCGAAAACAGAGAAGACTCGACTTGGCAGGAAAATGGTTCAGATTACAATTCTGATTTCTCGCAAGGCAGCGAGGATGACAAAGAAGATGACGATTTCGATGAGAAGAACGATAATGGCGATCTTCTTAGTCGAAGGAGCAAAAGGCGTCTCGAGAGACGTGAAGAGAGAGATAGGCCGCTGCCACCTCTTCTCGCCAGGGTTGGAGGTAACATGGAAGTCCTTGGCTTCAATGCGAGGCAAAGGAAGTCGTTTCTTAACGCGATCATGCGATACGGCATGCCACCTCAGGACGCATTCAATTCGCAATGGTTAGTGAGAGACCTTCGCGGGAAATCAGAACGGAACTTTAAGGCATATGTATCTTTGTTCATGCGTCATCTTTGCGAACCTGGTGCCGACAACGCGGAAACGTTTGCTGATGGCGTACCCAGAGAAGGACTCTCTAGGCAACATGTTCTTACACGAATAGGTGTAATGAGTTTAATCAGGAAGAAGGTACAAGAATTCGAACATATCAATGGTTACTACAGTATGCCTGAATTGATTCGTAAGCCAGTAGAACCAGTGAAAATAGCAGGTGCGGCCGGAGAGAGCGCTGCTCCTAGTCCTGCACCTTCCACAGCAACTCCCATTACATCCGCGGCACCCTCGCCCGCTCCTACTCAAGTCACCCAACCTTCTGGTCAAGCGCCAACACCTAGTGGGTCTGAGAAGGATGAAAAGGAGGAACCAAAGGATGAAAAATCAGAGAACAAAGAAATAAAAGATGAGCCCATGGATACCAGTGATATTAAGGAAGAAAAGGAAAAACCTGAAGAGAAGGAGTCTCCTAAAGAGGTTAAAGAAGAAAAAGACCCTGAGCGTCGGATGTCCGTCGATGAAGAACCTCCAAAGGACGAGGAGAAATCTGATGAGAAGAAGTGTGAGGATAAGGATTCCGAGAAAGTTAAAGAGGAGGTGAAGGACGATACGGACAAGAAGGATGATGTAAAAAGCGAAAAAGCGGAATCAGAGGGTTCGGAGAAGCCGAAAGACGATAAGAAGGAGGAAGACGATGATGATGTCGTGTTAGTTAAGGAGGAGGAGGATCTCAAGGTTGAGCGGCGCAAGTTCATGTTCAACATTGCCGACGGCGGTTTTACGGAACTACACACGCTGTGGATCAATGAGGAACGAGCTGCTGCGCCCGGGAGGGAATACGAGATTTGGCATCGTCGACACGATTACTGGTTGCTTGCTGGTATCGTGACGCATGGCTATGGTCGCTGGCAAGACATTCAGAATGATTTGCGTTTCGCTATCATTAATGAGCCATTCAAAATGGATGTCGGCAAGGGCAACTTTCTTGAGATCAAGAATAAATTCTTGGCGCGACGTTTCAAGGTAACTAATAGAAATATCTTAATTTGTTTAGTTTATGTTGTAAAATATAATGTAGCCTATTCTCAGCACAGACCTTGGAATTAAGGATGTTACTTTAAAGAAACGTAACATCACGCAAGTTTTTCCCAAACAAGTAGACAGAGGAGTGGAGTAGTACTCTCCCATGCTTTATCAGTTACGTTTAACTCGCACTATGGAATGCGTGGCCGGTGTGTTGCCATGCACTGTTTACAAATCCAGACTCCAAGACACTACATGATTTTTTTAAAAATAATTGTATATTGCGTTATTCGCGTTTATATTATCTATATATATAAAAATCAACTGCTGTTCGTTAGTCTCGCTAAAACTCGAGAACGGATTAACGTATTTATCTTATCTTGGTCTTGAAATGTTCGTGGAGGTCTAGGGAAGGTTTAAAAGGAAAAATCGAATAATTGCCGGGAGAACCCTAAAAACAGCCCTTTTCTTTTCCCATGTAAACGTTTTCTAAATAAAATTTAGAGTCAATTTGAACTATTAAATTATAATCACTTCCTGCTGTCTAAGAAATGTAGGTGTGTTCCTAATTTCAGAGTCAATTATATTGATAAATATTAAGTTTTGTCACAAATTAAGTTTCCGAACGCAACCATAATATTTGACATTAGATCTGACAATCCATCCTGTCGCCCTTTCGAACATATATACCATAGAAGAATTGATTATTGTGCCGACAAATCAGTAACAATTGGGGAAATGAAAATAATTTGTAAATATTGTAAGGCGTTAAAATACACTCATGAATCTACTGGAATATGTTGTGCCGGATGCAAAGTAAAATTGCCACAATTGGTCCCACCACCAGATCCTTTACGATCTTTATTTTCTGGGATTGGAAACGACCCCTTTTTTTTCATTGCTATATTAGTAATTTAATCAGTTTTATACCTGGTCGATAACTGATCAAAAACTTCAAGAATAATTTAAAAGATAATTTTTTTAACGTGAATTTGATATAGATAAAGGGTTTTATTTCAGTTTTAAGTTCTATAAGTTTTTAATAAATGGCGGTGAGATTTACATAGTTTAGTAAGTATTCAATAGAGGGAGAGGGAGAGAAAAAAACTTTTTATAGGCGGTACGGAGTTCGCCGGGCCAGCTAGTTATAAATAAAAAATGATAATAACAGTATTCATTAAATTACATAAGTAAAAAAATTTTACTCACCCATAAGACACGTATTGATGGACGGCGGCTGGGGCTTCATGGATTGTGTCATTTCTTGACTGGTATGAGACCAATGCCAATCGTTGGTGATCTAAATAATGAAAGTTTAATAGAATTTTAATTAAATTGTAATCTATACAAATAAATAAAATTGGAGTGTCTGTTTGTAATATGAAAATAATCGCTTTTTGCTTCATGCCACATATGCATGAATGCATATGTAATTATACACGGTACATATACCAAAATAACATTATTTATTATTATTATCTGTCTTTCTGCTTGTTCCGTCTAATCTCTGGAACGGCTGGACCGATTTTGATGCGACTTTCACTGGCAGATAGGAGATGTAATAAGGAGTAATTTAGGCTACATTCATTTTAGAATTTGTTAAACTTCACGCGGACGATTTTGCGAGCACAGCTAATATATGTCGGTAGTAGCTTTATATTCAAATATAAAAAACAACAAATTCTTGGTATATTTCAGTGAAATATTTTTTCCAAAAGTATCGACAGGAAACACAAATCCGGGCTTCAACCCATTAATACGAATTTTAGCTAAAAATCCTAGTTAAGAAAATCCATCACAACGTGGCGCGGGATTTGAACTCAGGACCTCTCAATTGGCTGTCGTGCTCGCAACCAATCAACCAAAGAGGCAGTGTTTAAACGATTTAATGGTAATTCGTCTCTATCTGCAACTTACAGCTAAAATCTTAGTAACGGTTTAATTCCTGATTTTTATCATATTAACAATAATATGAAGTACTTATGGTTTTAAAAAAGATTTTTTTTTATTCAAAGGAATCTTATCTCATTTTAAAATATAAAATAAAGGTTGTGTTTACCATTTGCGCGGCCATTTGAATTTTTTCCAGTAACAAGGACGTGATGGGACCGTGCCACTGCGGCGTGGTGTGCAGCTGGCGGATCAAGTGCACTATCGCGCCGATAGTGGCGCCCGTGTAGCTGGCTGTCGTCGGAGCACGCCATCTGTTATCTGAAAAAATATAAAAATTTCATATTTAAGGAACACTGGAATTTAACGATTTCAATGCGGACAAATAAATAAATATTTATAAACCGATTCATTAACAAAGCTTATGAATTGTCAATTTAATTTTGTTTTACAATCACTGTGTCCCGTCTGAACCCTTGGGGCCTATGCGAAATTAACGCCAGCTACTTACCAAATTCTTCATCCCCATTGCTAGTAGCGTTGAGAAGTATCGAATATCCAGGGTGGTGGAACGATAACGACTGAGCGTATGGTCTGAGTGCTGGGTCCCCAGGATGCGTTTCCAGGCCTAGCCGGCCGGCCAGGGCGAGTAGCTTCGCGCACACCGTTCGTCGCCACTCTTGGGATCCGTTATGTTCGAACAATATGCGACGTAACAGCCATACTACTTGAATCTGTAACCATCATAACCAAAAGCGGGATTTTTGTGTATTTTTACGTTCAAAATAAACGATATTGTACATTACATTAATATAATGCACCACAAGAAATTAACAGTTAATCATCGCATCTTAGCTTACCTGTTGGTAAATTAAATCCTGCGTAATTGTTTTATCAGTGGAAGACAGTATATTGTAGCAGAGCTCGAACCACGCGTCGTTGCAAAGCGATCCTCGCATTTCCTGACTATACGCACCAGCTAAAACAAAACATGCATATTCGCATATTACGCACAAATAACTTTGTAAATCTGAACGTAAACTAAAGGTGCAAAAACATCAACATTATATGTTTTAGATTAAAGAAAGTAAACCAAAATTACAATGTATGCAAGTTAGGTGGGCGATTATCATTGATTAGTACGGTCTCTTTATTATTCAAATAATATAATTAAAGGAAGATTAAATCCGTACCAGGCGTGAATAAGTGGACAAGTCGAAAATGGACAAGTTTCAGGGCAGCCACTTTAAAGTTTGAATTTTATCTGTAAATCGTGGTTATTTAAAAATTCACAAGTTTGTTGCGTGCGATAGAACGGACCCAGCGACTTAATCATTTATTCACCCTATAAATACGGCAATTCTAATGGCTATCGTAGAATAAAAAAAAAGAATTTTTGTATGCAACTCGACTTATCAACGTATTCACGCCTGGTACGGATTTTGCCTATTATATTATAGCATTTTGTTCATGCGAATTGCACTTAAAGGAAAAACGGAATAGTTTGTTTTAGAATAGTAACTGAAAAAACTTTTATGTAAATCGAATCGGGATTAAATATTACGAAGAAAGAATTGTACATTTTGCGCAAATACAGGCATAATAATATAAGGATTAAAACCCCACCGTTATCTTAGTCTGAAATATGTTATAATAAGGAGTTGTCATTCTCAGAACTGACAGTTCTATGCCAAAAATCTCTCATCTCTCCTTGAACAGGAACAGTTGGGCTTTTGCTTGCCTGTTGTAGTTGTTATTATGGAGGAAAGCTCACCTTAATTCTGTATTATGTAGTGTGTAATACAATTTAAATTAAACAATCATTCTTGTTTACTAATAACGTGTATTTGTCATGGTTCAATCTCACTATTTTCAATAATATTATTACTTTCATTGAATCTCCCTCGCAATGAAATTACGTCGAACAGAAGAAAATATAAAAAACTAATATAAAAATCTGAGTGCATTAATAACTTAATCATTATTTTTGAAATACCGTGAAGAATAATGCGTAGAATACATAATTCTTTTCTTTTGGGTCTCTTTCTTGTTACGGCTACTTGGATAATAACATTGTATTTATATTGGATATTGAATATCAAAGGTAAGTCTTTTTGCCTTTTACTATTCTGGATACTATACGATATTAGCAGTTTTATAAATATTGCTTTAGAATCGTATCATAAAATGTATGTTTGTATTATTATTACCTGCTGGTCCAGTTCCGTAGTGGCGATTTCACTTGTTGAATGTATCGATTTTTCGGTTTACGTCCACGTCTAAGGTGAGATGTTATAAAATCGTCAAGAGAGAGATGTTTACTCAAATGTGTTAAGTTATGGTAGAGATGTATATGTATAGATAAATTTGTCTTATTGTTTCATGTTCCAATGATATAAAATACATAGTTGGTATTAACCAGTAATTAAAAAGATGTCTTATTTTAAGAAATTAACATTCGCAAATATAAAATAGTAGAAATGTCTTCTTTTGAACTTTGTAGTGATCCATCATTGGCCATCAAATGAGCCAGTCCCAATGACTTAGAGTATTTTTCTTCTAACAGTGGTCCACTAACACATATTTTGTCTCCCACACTGTTCAAACCATTTAAGTAATAACTTCTCCAAGCCTGGAAATTCTGCAATTCATCATCTTTTGTAGGACAAATTTTGACCACATTTAATTTTTTTCATGATGTCTGATTCATTTTTTAT
>DWFO01005996.1:0-10165 GCA_018246595.1 Mimoniades nurscia nurscia
GACCCGGGAATCGAACCCGGGACCTCCCGTTCGGCAGTCGCACTCGCAACCAACACGACCAACGAGGCAGTCAGAAAGCATAACATAAAACTAAAATCATCATCATCAATCCTTTAATGGTTCACACTCTTGGACAGGGGTCTCCTTTCAAAATGAGAGAGTTGAGACTGTAGTCTGTGACACAGTTAGCCAAGTGTTAGTTGCCACATATCTTACACATTCTCTTTTTTTAGAACTGTTTTCTAGAGATATGGTCCTCCACCATTATAGCAAGTGACAGTTTAATCTTTAGACTGCCCATTTTGTTTTTGTATAGAGGTGCATGTCAGGAGTTGAATACAGGACTTGGAATGAGCTACTGAATTTTAAACCACAAGGCTATCACTGTTATACATAATAGATATAAATAAATAAAGCCAATTATCCAGCCAAGTTAAATCTCTTTATATTTAAGGACAAATCTATTTATATTTAAAGTAGGTTTTATAAGAGACAATTTAAACATAGTATCACACCAGTAATGCCTGAATAGGTAGGCAGAGAAGTGTAGTATTCCGTAAATTGTACAATAAGGTGTGAGCTTATTGCCATTCACAGGGCACAAATTCAGGCTCCAAGCCATTGTTAGAAATTTCAAGTAGAAAATTTAATTTAGAACAATCCAATAGAACTCAACACAGCATTTACGATACACAGACAATGCAAGGTAGCATTCTTTACCAATCTATATCTACTGATGAAGTTGCACTCCCAATACATTCATTGGTAGTAATCAAAATACTTAATGTATCATTCTGTTATAATTCAAATGTGCTATGAGACTGGACACTGGTCTCTAAAATCTGATTCTTAATTAACAATTTTTGTGTATTTAAAGTGTAAATGTTCTGATTTTAAAACAGTCAATTTGTTTAAGATCTGTTACAACTAGGAGAAACTGTTATCAAGGTGCATTATGCAATTCAACATTACTGTATATATAAATATATGACCTTATTATAAGGTCCTTTAAAAAAGTATAATATTACTACAAATTTATTCACATATGTGGAAGTGAGGCATCTGTAAAGTACCTATGTAAATTAAACTTTAGGTAAACCAATATCACAGTAACATGAGATAAGAAAAAAAATTAAAATGCACAGTAATTTGTATGTAATGTATGATAACTATTTATTATTTTATAATCTGCTATATTAGCATCAACATCATCCATTGTTAGTTAACATCTATATAAGACAAACAAATATTTCGAATGTCCTATATAAAGGTTGGTCCAAGAATATCAAATTTTTTCTTATTTTTAAGGGTATTCACATACTTGAGAGTCATATTAAGCAATTGATCTTGTTATAGAATGTAACTAATTGAACTTTTATTGCTAATCTATACACAGTTGTTTAAAATTCTAGTTTAACAATATACATATGTACATAACTTCATCAATTTTTAGCGAGGGTTGTAAATGAATGAGCTTATGGTCAATGCTAGGGTAAATCCCATGCACCTCCATGTTGTAAACACCACAAACATAGGCTTCAATAGACCCACATATAGACAAGTGTATTAAAAATTTCAACACACCATTTTTGGTCACTTCATTTTGTGTATCACATGACTTTGCATTTCATTATATAGATTTATTTGACACCATAATCTTTTAAGTATGTGCTCATGAGTTCAAGAACAAATTGTAAGCACTATGAAATATGAGGCATTCCCAATATTCTCTCAGGGGTAACAACATAGACATACCTTAGCTACTATGTTAAGAAACTAGTAAAATAAAATGATAACATACTAACTGGTGGAGAGTAAAAAGAAGATCAGTTGCTATCAAGAATTGATACAGATGTCTACTAGCTTCAGTGACTAGATACTAGTACTAAGTACTAAGCCTAAACTTTGAACTAACAACATTATGAACTCTTATTAGCCACACTATTGAGTTAGTGAGTGTTTAAAATCTACTGCAGTTTTATTTGACTACCTCATTGGTCAAGTGGCTCTAAGTCCTCTCCTGTCTTATCTAAGTCGATAATCCTGTAATTTTTTATAGAGGCTCCGAGTCAGGATTTGTACCCAGTGTAAGGGAATAGGATTTATAACCCACTATGGAATAGGAATCATCTATTAAATAGTGAGATTTAAACAACAGGTGAAACAGTGGACTATACTACACTCCTCTGCCTACTTGTTCGAAGCTTACGAGTGTAATGTTATGTTTTAATGAACAGTAACATATATTAAAAGAATATAAGAGGTACCTAACTTTTGATGTAATGGACCCATGCACTGATGTGAAATGTAAGTGGATTGTATTAAAGATTTCAAGTTTAAATTTATATTAAAGCAAAGTACACACACATATCATACCTCGTCATATCCAAGAGCTAAGAGCTGGTTTAGTGACTGGGGCAGCCCATTCAAGTCTTTATCGAGACCATTTCCTGAAGATGAGCTAAAACCAGAGCTCACTCCAGAACTCACAGTGCTGGCCGCTGATGAACCAGGAGGTTCCAAACTCCCACTATTCGCAAATGGGAGTAATGAATTTCGTATTTCGGCGAGCGCCTTCTGGTTATAGCCTGAGGAGCGCGTGGCCGTCTTGCCGGGCGCCGGCGGGTTCATGGCGCCCGCGCCCGAGCGCCTCACCTCTCACCCCACCCCTCCCATCACATGAGCATGCTGCTCCCACAAGTTCCACTTACAATTCGCATTTATACCTCTCAATAATCACTATTTTATTACAACCGTTCAATTGTCTTCACATTAAATCACAGTGCCCGATCTTTCAACGTTTCTCTCCTTCCAACATAGTGGTGCAGGTATTTTGTGGTGAATCCCAATGTATTTAAAACTGAAAACAATTATCCTATTAATGTTAACACATAAAAATTAAACAATTATTTAAATATAGTCCAATACTATCTAGGCATCGCGTGTAATTTTATAACATGTTGTTTTCAGATGTAATATAAGTATCAGTTATTCTTATATTCTTTAAAAGTAACAAGTATTATTCTAATGCTATGACCACCACATAAATCATGTATCCACATTGAATTCAGTTCAATAAATATGTGTCATGTGTATACGACAATATCAAATACGAAAAAATACACATTCATAATCATAAACAAACTCATCTGTTATATATAAAACAATAATTAGTCGAAATTAAGATAAAGAATTATCCTAACATTTAATTTGTTTCATTACAAACGGAAAGTACAGTAAAAAACTGAAAAAATATCCAGTACGAATCATTTCTGACATCAAACTGAGGAATGTTAAAATTAGTCTGCTTTGTTTCATACATAGTGTCTACAGCGAATATTGGTTACCACCACTAGAATGTAAATTAGTTACCTGAAATCTTTTCACCCTTCGCAAATCCGAATGAGAATCCTAAACGTCATAATCCCGTAAAATAAAAATGCTAGACGAGTGCTCTCACATTACCGATGACATCTTTCACACACCACGAATTGTTATAGCATAAATTGTATTCATGCATACACCAAACAGTAATGAACAGAATAAACTTGCGTCTGAGTATTAGAAAATAACGCAGGAATAAAGAAAACAAAGAACTCTAAAGCACAGACATGCAAGTTGGCAAACCATACAAAGCGACCATTTTGAAGAATTACCACATTCTTTAGTGTGTTCGAAAAGCTACGCTAAGTGACGTTTACGATTATTGCTTATTTTGAAATGCACTTCGTTTTTACTCAGTAGTATTATATTTAACTGACTATCAATATTTATAATTAATAGCAGAGCATTACATTTTTATTTATAAAATATTATCTGGAATCAAATATTTATTATCTATATTTGAATTGATAGATTGTTAAAAACCGGCAAATAATGCTTTGTACCGATTGTCAGTATATATTGCAGTGAAAGCAGATTTTATAGTCACACGATGCAGTAAATATGAAAACATTACAATTACTATTGTAACATATAAACAACTATACAAGTTGCTCTATTGCATAGACTAATACTAATATACTTTTCATAATTTATTATACCTCCATCATAGCAGGCACAGTAATTTTTGGAACTTTTAATATTTGTTGTTATTATGTTAATATCATCAATAGTTTCTTCAAAAGGTTATGCACATTTTAATTTTGACACTATTAGTATCAAAATTAAAATGTTAAATTCAGTTAATAAAATAAGTTCAACGTCTGTAGTGCTTCATGTAAAATTATAACAATTCGCTTATGTTCAATGAAATATGAATCAAAATATTAAATGCAGTAATTTATAATACCACTGATCAATTTATTACATCTAATATTTTATCGTAGATTTAGTCAATTTAATTTAACACGATCCAAGTATACTATTTGATTGCACTGGGGTGTCCGTGATTATTGTTGATCGTATGAAAAAAGACAAAACACGAGGGAATTGTCATCCATCCACGATAACATCTTTCAATTTGACACATGACAATCAGACTACTTTCAGTTTCTCTACGTCGAAAATGTATATAATTAAATTACGTGAATAATTTAAATAATAAAGCAAGTTTTAACAACTGTGTATTTATAAAAAAAAACGTATATAAAAGTGGGCAATTTTTTATAACACCCTTGTAGTTTAGCTTGTTTTTCTTCATAATGAAAAGATTACAGCTACTGCAATCGTGTACCGCGGTTTTTTTATTATTTTTACCCAATTTCGTTGTTCCCGATGAAAGCTCTGTTTATGAATATAATCCGCATGTTTTTAAGCAACAAATAGAAGAATTGGATGGGAACTTCATAATGTTTTACGCACCTTGGTAAGTTTTTTCTCTAATGTATACCTTATCATAAATTTATTTGGCATAACTTATCACTATATTAACTAATAGAAGTTAATTATGTAATAATACGGAATGTAATAGTCTTCTATGGTTCTATAAGACAATATATAGCTACAATATATATTTTAAAATATATATTTTCTTTCTACAATTGAATCTCTGGAATTTCTGTTGGTTTCTCCTCATGTTATTTATTTATGGCTTTGTTGTGCATGCTCACCATGGGTAGGAAGATAGAGAGCCATCAGACATTAAGTCTTTGTAACCCAAGTTTAGGTTATAAAGAATAAATAAATAATTGTTACTAGATGAAACAATGGGTATATGGGCTATGTATCTGGCTAATAAACTGTAATAGCAGTGATAGCCTAGTGGTTTAAAGTTCAGTTTCTCACTCTGGGCATCCTTGATTCAAATCCTGATGTGTGCCTTGATACAAAAAGTGTGTAGTAATATTAAATATCACTTACTATTAGGTAAAGGAAAACTTGGAAAACAAAGAAAAAGAACTGCATACCTTAGAATTGCCAAAAAAAATTCTAAGGTGTGTCAAGTCTTAGCATAGGACACTGTTTAGCAAGGTGGAACGACAGGACTAGGCTTATGATGATGACATGTGAAGTCTGCCAACCCGCACTTAGCTAGTTTGGCAATACTACCTGCATTCCTGTATTATAAGTGAAACAATTATATGGTTGATTTAAAAAATAATTATAAAAAAAAATCATCAGTCTCTCTTTGTTCACTGCAGGACACAGACCTCCCTCGAAAAGTTTTTCCTGTTATCCCCATACTGGGCATGTAATCACAGAACACAACTTCTCACACCACCTATGCTGTAGGCCATTTGCAGTTATCAAAATATTATAAAATGCAAATGTAAAATGAATGATTTGTTTTATAAAATGTGATTTCTTTGTTAGGTGTCGATATTGTACAGAATTTATGCCAATATGGAAAGCACTGGCAGAATTGGTGAATACCAAAGACTCAAAATTTGCCATTGCCCAAGTGGACTGCACTCTTTATCCAAATCTCTGCAATGAAATTGATGTCACTGGTAATTTTAATCTATACATCTATCTACTTATCATGCTTAGAACATAAAAAGATTAACATATTTACATGAACATTTATACTGTTGAGTGTAATTTTTTCATAAACTTTATTGAATTGTAGGTTTCCCCACTCTGTTGTATTTCTACAGACATTCATTTTTACCTGTTGAATATAAAGGATCTAGGGATATGCCATCGTTGACACAATTCCTTAGTGAGGTCTTTAGAAAGTATGATGAGGTATGCAAATATTCTTATTTAATATAATTTTTTTGTGAGCTAATTAAATATTTGAATGTTATAAACCTGTATTGCTATATCTAGATAATCTGTAATCACAATACAGCTTCATAACATTGGAAAATTGTAGTCCATATCCATATATTAAAGCTCAGCCTACACCTATTATATCACTAAATTCATTGGCCGCTGACGGCAGTGTCATAATGAGGTGAGAAGTCAAGCCACAGTGTGAGCATTATGGGTAAAAACCACTCCGAGCAGGTCTATGGCCGGCAATGGACTTATACGGGTTGATGATGATAATGTTTCTATGTACTCCATAATCCATGGATCAATAAATAAATTAACAGTTGGATGCAATGTGTTCTCTCAGTGATGTCTCGAAGGCTACGAAAGTAGTCATTGTTATCAATGTATTGACAAAACTGCAGAGAATGTGGGATCTCTGTTGTGGGTCATGGAGTTTACTATTGTAACTAATGCAATGATAGAATCTCTAGGATGCCTATAGACTTTCAGATGATGATTTTTAGAGCTTATAGTCTTAAATTAGCTTGATCAACCTTAAATGCATAACATACATTTAATATGATTTGCTTTTGGACAATAAGGCCTAAAACTTAATTATAGAGTGTTATACAAGATATGATTTTCATAAATTGCACAAATAGATTTTAAAAAAAATTAATTATATTAAAATTATATTAAAATTAAATCTTACTTATTTCAGAAGGAGAAAAATGATGACAATGAGGTACATATTTACAGTGGCATGGCTTATTTGACTGACAACAATATAGATAAGTTCTTGGTTAAGGGCCAACACTTTATTATGTTCTATGCGCCATGGTGTAAGGAATCACAGGTAATAATTATTATATATGATATTAATAGGATTAAGTTGATGATGTATATTTTTTTAATATCACTATGTGAGGCTACCAGACCAATGGCTCATATGATGGTAAGTGGTAATGTTTGTTGTCATGATAAGATATGACATTTCTAAGACCATTATATTCATATCGAATTCTGCCGCTAAGCTGCTGTTTCCAATGGCTTATTTCAGTTTGTAGGTCTTGTTAATTAATTTGCTAACACAAAAACTTCTCAGTATGAATCAAAATGAAATATTATTTATTGAGACATAGCCATGCTAATATCATTGTTAATGATGTATTTCTTGTTAGAGATGAGAATTGTATTATTTTTTTTTTCTAATTGACAAATTCAATAGCTTATTCATTTAGGTGTGAATTTTTAACATCCCAGTATGTCCAGATTGGTCAAACTGATTAAACATTTTTAATTCATTACAGAGACTAGCCCCAGTGTGGGCAGATCTTGCAGTGCAGTTTGCCCAAAACAAATACATCCAGATTAGTAAAGTGAACTGCTTAGAAAGTGAGATGACCTGCAAGAGTTTTGATATCAAACAGTATCCTTATGCACTTTGGGTTGTCAATGGCCGGGTTGTAAGTATGAATTTACTATTAGAATGATTGGAACAAAGTAACTATGACAAAAATAATGTATTAATTCATGCAATTTCAGTATATTATATTTTATTTATAATACACATTTTGGCATTTCTTATCATACTTCTAAGATTTGCAATTTACAACTAGATACACTATATAATTACTAGGTTCAAATTCAGTTCTTCTCAAAGTAGCTGATAATGCCTCAGTTTGTGTTTCAAATGCATCTGTGGCGACAGTAAAAGCTCCACAAGAAATGAGTGAGCACTTGAATAATCCAAAGTGACATTAAACTTTTTAATATTAAGGTGAACATTTTTTTTTATTGTAAATTGAAATTGAATGCCTATTTTCATTTGATATCAAGTCTTAAAATAAAAAATTGGTTATGGGATGTTTCAATAACAACTAGTAATGTCTGTATGTAATTAATGGTAAATTACAATGTTAAGAAGAACCCTAGAAAATATCTCACTCTGAAACTGAGTAGGTAATGAAATAAGGTTGAGTATTTATGATCCAAGCAAAGTGAATAATCTATAAGTATTATACATAGAATGTCAAGCATTTTTATATTCTTATTATAAATTTAGGAAAATACAAAGACAATAGTTGAGAAGACAAAAGACAAATTCAAATTGCCTAAAATGCTTTTGTAACTTTTACCATAGCTAAATATTCTATATGTACATTACTCCTTTTTCAGATGGGAGCTTCAAATGAGAAGACATTGGCGGGTCTTAATGAGTACATACAGAAAATGGCATTATCTGAGAATCATGATCCTGAAAAATTTCTGGCAAAACAGAAAGTGTTACCAGTCGCCAGAATAACTGAAGAGACTTTTGACAGATTCCTAGAGAAGGATTTGGTCTTTATTCACTTTTTTGCACCATGGTAAATAAGATTTTTTTAAATATTAAGTTTGTTGCATGATTGTTAACTTGTTTGATTTTCGAATACTGGCTCAAAGTTTGAATTTGTGCCCAGTGTATGGCAATATGGTCACAACCTATTCCATAATGGGACATAAACATAACTGGTGAAATGTAGGAATTTACTACCCTTCCCTGCCTGCCTCTTTGAGGATTACAGGCATGATATGACGTTAAAACTTTTCAATCATATTTGAAATGTAACCACATCATAAAGGCATAATAGTGATGTCTTTAAAAAAAGAGCTCGGCGTTAGTCTATCCCACTAATATGATTCGTTTGACAGGTGTGCTCATTGCATGCAGGTGAATCCTCTTTGGGTACAACTAGGCGAAACATTTCTGAGCGAGGATCGGGTTATTATAGCTGACGTGGACTGCATTAGATCCAAGCCGATTTGCGAGACAGAAAAGGTGTGTGACCTATATGTTATAATTTGCTATTGGGTTGTTATATCTGCTATTGGTGGAGATCAAGAAAGTTACCATTTCGTGACTTTCTTATTTGATCTCTCCTTGTATCTACACATTTATAAATATCATTAACAACTTCAATAAAAATTAATGTAATACATATGTTACTATAAACTCCTTGTGTATTCGTCTGTCAAGTGTCGAGTTGTCACAGCACAAACACTACCTTCTATAATATATCGTTTGGAATCAGATGGCTATGTGTGATGTCCCACAATGTTTTTTATTTATTTCAATCCATTTTTCAGATAAGCGTATTGCCCACATTGGTTCTATATAAAAATAAGAAAGTGGTGAGCACGGAACACGGCGCCAAGGACATAGACGACCTCATCGCTCTTGTAAACGACAATCTTAAAGAGTTAGACGAAAGAGTATCTTTTGTTCTGGAGTCGGAACTTGAGGAAGCAAATCCGGACGATGTCAAATCAAATCGTCTTAAAGTAGTCGAAAAGAGAGAAATAACCAAAGATGAACTATAATGTAAATAATTATAATAAGTAGATAAATAAAATAATTTATTATATGTAATCTAATTTTGTTTTTATTTTCTTTCCTTATTACGAAGACCAGCTCCAGTACCTGTGTTTCAATAGTAGCGTACCTATTACTCTTTGTAGATGCCCAGGAGATGATTCAGCCGTGCATATACTGTAGGCATTTTCTCCGCTAACAATAAGCAACTTATTAATTAAGTACTTGACCCATCATCATGAGCCTATTCCCGTCCAATGCTAAACATGGCCTCTCCAACACCACGCCACTGAGCTCGATCTTCAGCTCTGCATCCACCAAGTACTTGAGCTTGAATAATAAATATAAACTTTGATTTTATAATTTATATTTATAATAATTTAAATTAAATAATCCCTAAGGTTTACGTTTTACGATGCAAAGCGTTACAAATTTAAAATGATTACGCTCTACCCTTCATATACCTAGTGTAACATAAAATCGCCTTGAATTCTTGTTTGTGACGCGGTTGTTTGTTACAACAGGAGCGCCTAACTTAAAATGTCCGGTAAATTGCATGTTGCTACGTCACACAGTACGTATATCTTGGGACATATCTTGGGACATCTCCACACACGGCCATCTGATCCCAAAGTAAGCATCAACAGAGCTTGTGGTATGGTAACCAGA
>DWFO01005997.1:0-10165 GCA_018246595.1 Mimoniades nurscia nurscia
TGTCTATGTCACACATAGCCACGAGCCGGCGCTCCGTGTTCTGTCTCGTGTGGCGGCTGTCACATCTCATAATCCGCCGGCCTCATAAAATATCCAATTGGCGCTCGACATGACACGACGCGAGGTAAACGTTCAGCGCCTTTGTTTTATAGAGCCATCATCGCGGAAAAGAACTCGCGCGCGTTTTATTGCACACGACACGAATACGACACGATTTTTAATTGCAAGTGCAAAGTATCGGGTATATCCGACACGAGAGAAGGCATTTCGGATATATTACGTGGATTAATATAAATCTAACTACAGTTTAAGGAAAATAAATAAAGTGATCCCACGGGGTAAGATTAATAGAGGAATAGAGCGTAATATTTGCGGTTGACGATCAACCAAACCTGGTCTTCCAACTTCAGTGGTAACCATTCACAGTTCATGTTAAACAGCCATAATATGCGTATTTCGTAGTAAGGTAGAGTGAGACGCCCATCGCCTAGGTGGGTTGACGATCTGCGATAAGGTGCAGTGAAGACTGATAGAGATGTATACACGTGACAGGCGAAGAAAGGACGTGATGATATTTATTAAGGGAGATCGACATCCAGCACCGGACTAAGATAGGCCCATAACGATACCGTTTACGTCGTAGCTTCCACGCGAAGTCGTCACGTCCCCGTGTCGTGCGGTGTAAACAGATCGATTACCGCAGTTCAATTACATCGGTTCATCGGGCACAATGTTGACACGACCCGTCGGAATATCCCCGTCGCCTGCGTCTGGATAGTTCACCCGGAGAATTGTCCTTTTTTTAGGACACCGTAGTACGTGCGTCCTACGTCACACACCGCAGGCTAAACGATAATAGGGTGCGGAAGGCATTTTAAGAGACACGTGGTATTCAGCACGACTCCCGTTGGGCAACTGGCGACGGCATGTTACTTGTCCCTGATGTGGGTTCAAAGTCGAGAAAAATCCAACACTTAGCGATGTTACAATGACAACAAATAATGAGTCCTTCCAAGGAACATCTCCGGCGCGTTATATACAGTGACTCGGGATGTCTAGGGTTCAAATCTCAGATTACGTAAAGTATGTATAATTTTCTTTATACATTTATTTTTTATACCTTATTGTTTACCGACAGCTAGATCAAAAAGGGCAGAGTTAATGCTTAATGAAGCCCTCTGCCAGTCAACATGAGGTACCTAGGTACAACTAAGACTATCATAAGTTTGTCATAATGTCTCTTTATATGACTTTTTTTGTCGATGTAATCATTACCTAATACAAACCTATTGTCTGAGTCAACGTAACAATAATCTCGGATATTACATGACAAAAAAATATATAAGACAAAAAAACCTAGTATGAGGAAAAAGAGTCCAATTATTAACCTTCGAGTTTGCAATTTTTCTTCATAAAATACCGTACATTTGAAGTTAGCCAAATCTCAACAGGACTATTACTGTCAGTCAGTACTAAAACTTAATCATGTATGCAGCCTCCGAAGAGGTGGCAGAGGAGTGTAGCACACTCCCACTTATAACCAGTTACGTTTACGTCCCACTATGGAATAGATGGTGAGCCTATTGCCATACACCGGACACATCCAAACTCCGAGTCACTATTAGACATTTTAACTAGAAATTAGAATTTAGAAAATTAGAATTTAGAAAAAACCAATAGTGTCCCATACCGGAATTTACATCTACAAAGTAGTCTATGAGGGCTACATGTTTATTTTTCTCTCTACTAACAACTTCTACGATATGTTTAAATTACATAATGTATTTATAAACTAAAATCGTGACATACAATAAGGGTAAAGGCGAATGAAACAAACTACCAAATTAGTGATAGTATAATAATTTATTTTCTTAAAATATCAAAATACAATTAAAATCCTAAAAGTGTAAAATATTTAACTATTTATTTATTATGCATTATAAAAAATATCCACGTATATGTTTGTTGATCGATGTAAACTTAATATTTTTTTTTATTTATTCGAATACAAAAACAATAGATTATGTAATGCTTACATAAATATAGATAACATTTATAATATTTAATGAAACTGCAAGAACGTATGATTACCTACATATAAGCTACTAGGAAATTCTATAATCTCAATTCAAAATACTTTTGTTTCCACTTCTACACTGACTAATAATGCATTGTTTACACTACACATAATACATTTTGAAACAACACCGACATTAAAATGTATGAATTTTAAATTTTAAACATATTTTCTGCCAATGAATAATTACGTTTCACTTGTTTCTTGTCGACTGTGGACAAATGTGTAGTTATCAAGAGCGAAGTCTAATCTAGCGTGTTTTTTTCTGTAGTAAAAATAAGTCGACACACAGATAACACATTGTCATATCACCTCAACTGGGACAGACTATCAGCGTTTTTTACTATCTTTGAATTCTTGCGTCACTATTCACATAAAGCCGCCTAAATAACGCAATGGAGCCTTTGTGATCTGTGCAATAATTCGCACAGAATATACAGGCTTACTACGAACTGTCATATCGAGTGACATCTAACAATTAGTAATGGCGCTAATTTTTTCTCAATATGGCGCCAGAATTTTTTTTAATTAATTTGTGAGACTTTCACACGAACACTTTTCTAACAATTACACCAATGTGCTACAAGCTTAATGGTAGAAGTGTGAAAGTTTATCATTTAATAAGCGTGGTTAGCAACGAAAAGGCCCTTTTCGGCGCCCACACCTGTAACGGATCCAGCGACGTATTTCCCTTGAGAAGCCTGGCCGTTAGCCTGCAAAGAAAAACGTTTCAATTAATAAGATGTTACCTAGCCAAATTTGAATTGGAACGGTATTTTATGTCTTCGACTTGATTAACGATACTAGGTAGCTATCTAGATACCTGTTCATGGTCGATGTAGTAAACACAAATTTAATATATATGGTACACGTAAAATAGATTTGTTTTATGAATAGCGCGTAGGGCTAAGGTATAGGGATTCTTTTTATATTATTTTAATTTCGACTAATGAGATTATTCTAAATTTTCAATTTTTTTTGTTAGCATTTCTTTCTTCGACCAATTTTTATCAGATATCCGTATACCAATAGGAATTTCGCTAGCGTTCGGGACTGGGGCTTCATACCAGATGTCAGTATTACGCGATATGTATCAATTGGAGGCTCAATAAAAGGGGTGATGATGATGAAATCAACAATCACGCCGATCAAAGACACACCGAGATTATTTTTTTAACGATTAAAAAAAAAAGACTACTCATGCCGTTGCTTGTTCACTTCATTAAAAAATGAAACAGATAAGGTGGCCGCCGCTTACGAAGCGGCAATGCGTAATTAGCTCATAGGTATAAATAATCACCTTTTAATGTTTGCCTGGCATACTCTTAATACTGGAACACGTCCTGCTGGTTGTAACGCTAATGGGTACAGCAATTAGAGGGGATAGTATGGAGGAGGTAGGGGTCTTGATTAAGGATGGCGGTTGTCTTCACTGTATAAAATATCTTAACAGTATAAGTCTATTTATTGAAGAATACTCGACCGTATCTTTTACTTTATACAGTCATTTTGTACAAGTCCTGGTGATGTATCATCATCTCTAAGTCCAGTGCTGGATATAGGCCTCTTCGAAGTGACTTTTGCCCATAATGTTGTATATAATTGTTGTACTGCAAATTTTAAATGGTTGCCTACATTGGGACAATTAACCACTAGGTTTATTAATCATGTTTCAAGTACATTATTTTTTTAAATCTTTTTTGACTACCCACATTAATAATTTTTTTTAAAAGTGCTACAGGTGCTTTCTGAATGCTAACTATTATTTTTGTTACCTAGTTCATGGAGGTTATATTTTACTATGAACCAATGGCCTAATTGAATGGTATGAAGACAAATAAACACACAAAAAAAATAAAAAAAACAGAGTATATTTTATTAAAATACAAATGAAAAACAATATTAGCACTATCTATGAAGCTGATGCAAACAATTAGTCACATCTACATTCTGTATTCTACAAGTGCATGCAGTGCAAGAATAACTACGTTTCGTGCAATTTGTCAGGTATTATTAAAAAACAGATTAAAGAACAGTTTTTTTAAATAACAAGAATAAATATACAAAGCCATGTACAGAACTGCCATTACGAAGTTTATAGTTATAAAATTTATTTTAATGTGGAATATTAAATAAAAATTATCAGTTCCTTACAACAGAACACGCAAATAGTTTATTGTTAATGTATAGATTTGACATCATATCCATAGACAATTTTAATGCGTTTTTTTCAATGCTACAATTATGTGATTACATAATATTATTTCTACTGTGTACTTACCTTTTGTATTGGGTTCTAACATTATGGGAACATAAAAAAGTACAATTTTCAAATGTGGAAATAATCCAAGTTGGCATAATGATAGGAAATTATTATTTTTTTATATTCCCAGTGTTTATGCTATACTTAATCTACACATACAATGTACTAGAAGTAGCAAGCATGCGAGACAACACATATTTAACATTAGTCAAGACAACAATGAATTGTTAAAATTAAACTACATCTATTTACAGGCGGTTACAAGAGTCCTGACGTCATATGAACATATTCGCAGACAGTAACATTAACGTTGCTATCCAATGTTGGAAGTTCACAATCAACACATACTTCAATATATTTTTGATTCATTCATACCAATATGGAACACTTAATGTAAAAAATAATTGCCGATTCAATAGGTATCCTTCTATAGTTGCTTAGGAAATGTCGCCATGAGGACGGATATATGTACGTTCTCATATAACCGCCTGTAAATAGAGTTAATATAACAAGATGCATACAAATATGTAGTTTTAAACCAATGACTTCATTATATTAAGGATCAATGTTGAAAAAAAGTAATATAAATGGTGTTGGCTTCTTATTAGAATGTGTGAAAATTCGGTAAAAATAAATTAGTAAATAAACGTATGTATATCTAACAGTCTCGTAAATAAAATGCATTGAGAGATATCGTAAAGTACTTTGTAAATTCAAATCTCAAGTAAAAGTTAAAATAAACGATTATTTCACCATTACTTCATATATTTCACATTTCTAAAAATAGCATAATATGTATTATAATTGCCATGCATGTATTCGATAATTTCCATATGTATATTCGATCGAAAAAATATATAATCGGTTCCAAGTGTATTGCAGTGGCATTTTACTCTTAAATATAGACTGTAGAAGACTATTTAAGAACTGCCAGTATCAAAAATATATATTTCTAAATAGTAATGTTATATGCTTCTTCAATCTGATTTTGTTCATCTAAAATCATCAAGACATTAACATTTGACAAACCATACATAATATTCGGTATTTTATTTGAATGCTGTGTGCAAAGGTAAATTTTTAATATTGTGTATTTTGATCCACTGACGAGCCGAAAGGGTTCTGGTAATGATTTAAAAAAATATATATCCCATGTTAAGGTTTAGTTCTCAACTGCACTTATACGAATAGATTTTTATCGATTTTTTCTGGATTACTCACCGCAGTTGGATAGTTCGCTCGCTAATGGATCATCACCAACATCTTTCTGGTATTCAAAAATAGGTTACACCATTAGCACTCAAATTAAATACCGTCACGCAACAAGATATCATAGTGATGATATGTATTGTCAAATGGTTTAGTAAGCGTGCGATTTGACAAAGTTCGATTTGGACGCGGCCAGCGACGGTATGGAGCCAGCGACGTATTGTCCCCTCACAGCGAGACCGTTGGCCTGGGGTTGGAGAAATCCATGTATAACAATATAAATAACGATGTTACTTTGTAAAGTGAGTAAATATTTTATGAAGTGAGGAAATAAATTGTAAAGTGAGAAAATAATTTGTAGTGATGAAATAATTTGCAAAGTGAGGAAATAATTTGTATGGTGAGGAAATAATTAGTACAGTAAGGAAATAATTTGTAAAGTGAGGAAACAGACAATACCATTGTAGTAGGTAATAAATTATGAAACTGTGAACAACGATTCATAGACAAGAAAAATAAAATATATATTTTCATCTAAACGAAAATAAAAATAGATTACATGAATGGGCAAACATGTATTGTTTGTCTTTTCTGTCTGTCTGGTACATTCTCGTGGAAAACGTGCTGCTGAATCGACTTTTAAAAACTCTTGAAATCATACACTTCGAAATCTTTTGTAAACTATTGTTTAAATCGTAACGAAACCATTGAGGGCTTGAAATCATAGATATGGAAGTTATTTAGGTAAAGCCAAATGGGTTCTAACTGGATCATAATGAAAATTATAACATGAAAATTTGCGAAATCGAATATAAAATGGTAATACAATATAAATGATTATACTACTACTAAGTTAATAATCAACGCTAAAACGTTACGATACTTTAAAATTCAACACAGCGAAACAATTACAGCAAGCGTACAATTTCAACAGCATGCAAACATTAGTAAAAAATCGTATGAAAAAAGAGTTTAGAAAAAAGAATTTTATTTTATTAGTAAGAGTGAAGGATTTGTGTTTATTTCAAGGTCATTCGAGTTCATTATTTGTCTTCACCAGTACACTCGTCCACGGTGACCAATACACTCATCGACGGTGACCAATACATTCATCCATGGCGACCAATACACTCATCCATGGTGACCAATACAATACACTCTCCTATTTCTGTCCAATGCCAAACACAGGAATTCGCGTAAAACCAGTCTCATTAACCAGCCGTTTTGTTAACTTCACAATTAACGTATTGTAATTTACGCTAATGTTAATTGCATCATACACCACTGGAACTATAACTCATATTACCTTCTATAATGTTCTAGTATGTCACAATTAACACTCTTACATCAGTGTTTGTTTTTTATTAAATGTAAGAGCATTAGGACTCTGGCTCTGGAACTAATCCTGTCTGTGTATGTGTGACGAGCAGCAGCTGTACTGCTAAACAGAGTCAAGCCCGTATATGTCTAGCGACCTAGTTGGACACAGACTACAGTTGGTGTAACTATTATGCATTCTGGGATAAACAAAGTCTGGGTTATCTAGACCAAACTATTCGACACCCTAAACGTGGACAGCTGCTTCTTGGCTTAAGAGAATGTGCCAATACCAACCATTTCAAGTATTTTAAAATCGTGGAGGTTGTTCCAGAACCTTCTATATTTTACCTTAGCACGCTTGAGCAGCTCCTGCTGGCCAGCGAGCACGTTCTCGGGTTTGCCGCCCCACGCGCGCAGTACAGAGGCCTGCAGAGCGCGACCGTAGCTGAAAGTGAGTGCCCAAGGCCTCTTCAGGTCCACGGTGTTGATGGCGTTCAAGTTCACAGAGGCCTCCTCCTCAGACTGGCCACCAGAAAGGAAAGTTATCCCTGTAATTAGTTAAGGATTTATTTTAAAAACACGCCTACAAATTATTACAATAACTAGTCACGTAACATCACGGTAATCCCCGAAGAAGTAGGCAGAGGAGGTAGAAAGAGTAGTACACTCCATTTTTCGCCAGTTACGTTTACGTCTCACTATGGAATAGGTGGTGAGTCTATTGTCATACACCAAATATAACATTATTACATTTAAATATTATAATTATAATAGGACACCATCCCAGCCCGGTGAAGTGACAATATATGCAAAGTGACTGGCAGTGATTAGATATGAAGAGTTGAAAATCGAGCTCAGTATCTTGCTACTGTGTTTATGTCCAGCTGTGGACGGAGTGGGCTGATGATAATTTATGGTAATAGTAATGATATATTAATATCAAGGATGTTACCGGGGACAGCGGCGGGCACGGTGCGCAGCAGAGCGGTGACGGTAGCGCGGCCGATGTCCATTGGCGTGTAGGTCTTAGTGCACGACTGGCCAGCTGTCACCTGATAAACAAAAATGCATATTATAACACCCATTTCCCATACGCCTAAGCAAATACTAAGGTGTTCCCTTACAATACTGTTTAAACAAATTTCTTAAATTCCTACTTTGAGAATACCTTGAAGGTGTGTAATAAATACATTTAAAATTTATAATAATAATATCTTAGAATAACATAAAATCAGATAACTGATTAAAAATGAACTGATACAATGCATACCTATACAACTTTTTTTATACACAATTAAATATACCATTTTATAAGGAGGTACATACAACTAAAACACTGGTAGAGTGGAGTCCATTAGGGTATAGGATTATACCCAGAAGTGAACCTCTAAAGCCCGGAGGTATGGGGTAATGTAATGGTATGAAGTATAAACTTATGTTACCTATATAGAAATACATGTTTTTATTTATCGTTGACTGATGACATTAATTACAAGCTATTATTATATAATTATATGGTCATGCCAGGTCCCTTAAAGCGGTCGATAGAGTACTCAAGGCCAAATATCTGACATCCTTCTACATTCAGTATTGATTCCAAGTTACATTGTAATTTGTTATTGAGATACGATTGAAATCTCGATTCCATAGCGTTGTGGAGCTTACATTGTCTCGTGAATGATCTAATTATATGTACGGATGTTATGTGTAGCGTCAGTAAGAGAACTCGTGATATATGCGTCGTTGGTAATCGTGGCGCTCCGCCAAATTGGCCCAATACGTGAACTTACATACATATGAGGGAAATGATATCTGAAACCGACGAGTGTGTATGAAAGAAGTGATTAATGTAGATGTGTTTCTTCTACAGCTCTGTAAGAAATCTGGCACTTGGTGCGCTCTACCTACCCCGCAAGAGTATTGGCGTGATAGTATAATTATAATAGCAACCTATAGGAAAGGTGGGAACTCGCTTTATGAACTTTTAGGTCTAGATTATTATGATACCCGTAAATTGAAATTTAATTAGTTGATAGAGCAGATCGAGAAGCTTTTATTTTATTTTCAATACACTATTTAATCATCACCTCGCCTGCACCTTGTATTCAGTTAATTATATATTACTAAAAATACTTTATTGTACCAATAATCATGAAATACTTAAAAAACAATTAACATTACGCCTGTAATCCCCGAGAAAATAGGCAGAGGAATGAGGAACACTCCCACGTTGCAACAGTTACTTTTGCGTCCATTATGGAATAGGTGGTGAGCCTATTGCCATACACCGGGCACATATCCAGACTTCGAGCCACTACTAAAAAATCTACTTTTAAATTTAGTAGTATATCGATCCGGAAATCGAACCCAGGACCTCCCGATCGGCAGTCGTACGTGCAACCAACACGACCAACGAGGCAGTCATAAAATACTTTAGGAAATGATATTTATAGTTTTTCATTGATTTTTAAACTACCCCCTTTAGAAAATGAAAATTATCAGAAAAGGGGTAACGTACTTGCTATTTATTTAACATTTAATATCAATAAGTGCATATATCCTGGAATATAAACATAAATGTCACATTTTGGTACATTTGCTTGCCATTTGCTCAACCAACTCACCATGTTGGGCTTCAGGAGGGTGCCCTCCAGGTACACGTGATGGTCGTTGAGCGCCTTGTACACGGCGGCCAGCACCACCTCGGTCACCTTCTGCGCGCGGTCCAGGTCGTGTTCACCTGGTAGGTGACACAGGAGGAGAAAATTAACAACTTCCATCCAACAACTCTATTTCTTGTTGCTTGACATTGATAGATTACAATATTAATATACATCTCGAAATTATCCAGTACGATTAAATATAAAATATATTTATATACAGAAACGTTCTTAAATAATTATATTAAATGCAGCTCTACTTAGGAATATTAGATAATATATGACAGACTCCTGATTATCTGACATGAGTGTTTTTAGTGTAAGATAGTTGTGTTTAAATATTTTCAATTCTGAATCATGGTTCTGGTAACCTGATTACATGTTTATTTGCGCTAATTTTAATGCAGTTCAGTACAATGGAAATTGTGTGTAAAATTAAATTTTAACACTGTCTGGTGTCAATGCGTATTTAAATTTTTAATTAAAACTAATATAGGGTTCTATATATCTCACTGTTTTTACTACCTTCTGGTATATTTATGAGGGATTGATAAAGACTGCTCTGGTTGGTGGTCGGTGTGGTGACTCACCGTCGGGCAGCACCTCGGGCTCCACGATGGGCACGATGCGCTGACT
>DWFO01005998.1:0-10165 GCA_018246595.1 Mimoniades nurscia nurscia
AGACTTCGAGCCACTACTAGAAAATCTAAATTAGAAAATTTTTAGTAGTGTCCGACCCGGGAATCGAACCCAGGATTATTTTCAATATCTATTTCAAAATATTTAGGCACTCATAATATTAAGAGCTGATTGGTGAAATGTATAATTGGAGGTACCTATGAGGCTTAAATGGCTCAATGAGTTTATTTACTACTGGTATATTCAAATATAATTTTCTCATTACCCCATTTAATACATTACGTAAAGTATTAGAGCCGCGATAAGTATTATAGGTATATCGAAGAAACAACAAAATTGTAGCGATCAATTACAAGTATTACAACTCATTCGTGTTGATCGATGACAGCGTAACTTGGCGAGTCACCAAAGTGGAACGGAATGTTTTTGCAAAATCATTTGCAACAGATACTTAGATATATCTCTGGTATCATCTAGACACTGTATGTAAGTGACAAAAATCAACACTGACTTTTATATAATGTTACAGACGTAGACCACCGCTAGACACTTGAGACCCCCTAAAAATTTTCTCTGACAAAAATATGGATATCGTTATCGATATTGAAAATGGATGTAAATAATTAAATAAATTAATATGTGCAAGTTTTATTATGAGAATGAAAAAGCCTAGATGTTATTTATTTGAATAAGCTCGACAAGAATATATCTATACTTCTTCTCTTGAAAATGCCGCTCTATTTGGTACGAACGTCAGAAGTGTCACCCAAGCGAGTGGGCAGGCTCGGGTGCATGTAAGTTAGTAAAAAAATAAAGACTTTTTTTTTATTACTTGCTAGGTCGACGCTAGTTAAACCATCGCTCGTTATTCTTCACAATGACCAAAACCCAATAACATATTTGCATTTAAATTACCTATTGTCTAATTAAATAGGTATTTGCGAGTTTTTTTTACGTTACGTTTTTTATGGCAGTACCTACATCAAGTATGATGTTGGATTACAAAAATATCATATTCCATATGTGTTTTGTTTGTAGTTCAGATTTCAGTTCGCGCGCTCCTCATTACAAAATTTTGTGTTTTTAAGTTTAAATATTGACTATAAGGAAGACAGTAAGAAAACCTGCACATATAGAGTTTTCCATTTTGTTCTCTAAGGCGTATAAAGTCTGTCAACCAACATCTGGGCAGTTTGGCAGACGAAGCGAGACTTCTGCAAATGTGAAAAAATGAAAGAGTAATGACATTGACTATTTCTATTGCATACTGCCATACGTACCTACTACCCATTCGTGAAAAACTGTGCTATGATTAGAAACATGACAATACAGGCTTTGTAAAACTTTGATTACATACAAGTAAATAAGTATTTTATGTTGACCATCAAGATCACATTTTAACCTTTGAACAAACATTTATATCGAAAGTTATAGTTACTATGTATTAACTAGGCGCAAATCACCAAAATGTTCATTGTGACGTCACCCTTTTAACTTTATTCTCGTTGAAGGCAAATAGTATTCCGTTAAGCGAGAACACATTTCAAAGCCAAAAGAAGAACGCAGTCAACACGCACAAAATGACATACATACATACATATATACGTATATCCACTTGAATGTATAAATATCCTAACTTATAACCCCACTTTCTCCTACGATCATTAAGTCCCCTAAAGTTATCTTTACTTAGAACATAATGCGAGGGGTGAGTTTCCAGGAGGGTAAAGACCGACTGGCACCGAGGGTGGTTTGCTTTTAGCATTAATTTCTCGTCGAGAGTTTCGCAACGCATGTGGCCACCCCACAAAGTCTAAGGACAACTTACACACTTTTGCGTGAAGATATTTAAGCTCGGATTCACTTCTAATTCTGAGGAATAGATATTATTAAATTAGATACTTTAATAAACAAAACTATGTATGTTTGTGTCCAGTGTCTTGTGAGTACACAAGGTTCGTGTCTATATTAAAATTATATAGGTGCTAATTTATATTTAAAAAATATGGATTGCACTATTATTAAAACGAAATTGAAATAATATATAACACAAATATTATTTCAGTAGCTTTAATTAGCTGCCGAGTAATATATGAAAATCAAACATAATAATTAAGCCTCTGACAACCATAAAATAGTGTTATGAAAATAAATGTAACTGACTAAGAATTGAAGTGAAAGAACGAAATCGAAGAATATTCAACGAGGTCTGTCTATTATAAAAATTATATTATGCAATGACATTCGATACTTATCTAGCCTAGAACATGATATATTGATTTTTATGAAAACTTAGACGCGGTTACTTCCGGCATGACCGGTCGTATCAAAAATAACAGGATCCAGTTACAACATTAGAAGAGTCTAAAAACATCTGGACATCCACATTAATTTCAATGTACCTACATATTTTCGTTTCTTGCGCAGAGGTTTCCAACAGAAACATAATATGAAAATTTAAAAAGCAAAATGTATCCATAAATAAAATATTAAGAGGAATATATGTATAAAAAGAAATCGTTTAATAAAGCGGAGACATTGTAGACTATTCAAAGGCTTACACTGCCTTAAACGGCTCAGGCACAGAGTACGGTGTACCGTTGTTGTCTATGGAGATCCTGTCTGTGTGTAGGTACTGTGCTCGCAGGTCCTCAAATTGATTCCCGTTAAGGCCGCGCAAGATACACGTCTAACTGCTCTTAATAGGTAACCAATCGATAAATTGTACGTGCTACCATGAACACCGTTAGTTTGTAACAACGAGATCTCGCGGGAATGCAAACTGTCGAAAAATTGGGAACGTTACAAAAGCAACGTGACTTCACGCCTGTAATCCCCGAAGAGGTAGGCAGAGGGCTGTAGTACAATCCCACGTTTCAAAAGTTGCGTTTACGTTCCACTATGGAATATGTGGTTAGCCTATTGCCATACACCCGGTACAATTACAAACTCCGAGCCACTACGAGAAGATTTAAATTAGAAAAATCCGATAGTGCCGGTGCGGTACTGATGGACCCTGGATTTGAACCCAGGAACTCCCGATCGACAGTCGCGCTTGCAACCAACACGACCAACGAGGCGTCTTATTGATATCTACTTCTGTCATATATCTTTTTATGGTCATAATTACCATCGTCAACTTATTATTGTTGCACTGTTTATCAAGTATCGTATCTCGTAAGGCTCAAGGCAATGGTCTACTAAATGCGAGCTAGTAAAACTTACGCGCCTCAGAAAATATACAGTATGTAGGTTTCCTAATGATGTTATTCAGCACCGTTATGGCTAGTAATATTTAATCTTATACTTCTTAATATTACAACAAAACACCTCGGCGTGGAATCATGATGAACTAAATGCTATCTTACAACGCGCACGGACACAATAGGCTGTTGCGCTATCGATTATAATCAGCGAACATCGAATTTGGAAATCGACGCTTAAATAAAAGACGCGATGTGTGTCGTGACCTAAAGGCGTTGTTTTCTATATTTTGTTTTCGTTTAAAATCTGTATTACAAAGATTATACAATTTGCTGGAATTGCTATTTAAGTACGTAAGAAGCATGCTGACACAAAATTTTTATTTCCTTCATGAATTATATAAGGATTTTAATAACCTAGAATGGTGCTTAAGTTGCCTACTGAATAATTCGTATCACAGATCGAAAATGTACACTGAAGGGGTGAATAATTTTGTGTTTTAGAATGAGTAGAACGTTCTAGATTACATTTATATTCAACGTGAATCCATATATTGTAGCCGCTGCTTTTTTACGAATACCTATTCCGATACTGTGATCGTTTTATATGCTACCAGAAAAAGGTTTATTTGCTTTTCAGTAGTAGATAACGAAATCATTTGATTTTATATTACAAATATTTTTTTGGATAAAGTTTTAGACAAACTGTTTTTTTTATGACAGTATCATCAGACAATATTGTCAGACAAAATTGTAATAGTAAAATCATAAATTAGTGACTTTAAAAAGTTTACTGCCCTTCTTGTACTTCATAAAGTTAAATTAAAAATTAAATCAGATACAGGTTTATTTCTAATTAGTTTAAAATTAATGTGTCATCGTATCAGGTTATATATGGGTAAAGTATGGTAGAAATTGTAATCGACTTTCGGAATGAGGTTTGCCTTACGAGTTGTTGGAACTATCTAGGGTTGTCGATCTTCGAATCAATGTATACTTTAATGTATTGTACTTTTAATGTATGTATTGTAATAATGGACTCCATCAGAGCCTATAAGAGTCAAAAGCGGCCAGATAAAAGTGTTTATCACAAATCATTAAAGATTGACCTGTATAATGTTGACTATTCACTAATGATTTAAATAGATAGGGGCTTTACTTCTCACGAATCCCGAATTAGCATCGTCGTAGCTAGGAAACCTTGACAATATATTTATATGCACCACATTTCATTGCTATTGCTTTGTTCAATTATGAGTTAGAATATTTTTTGTATCCCTGGCCGTGTATTTATTACTGTATTTCCTGTTTGGGACATCACGGTTAAAGGTGTTTCGCTACCGCACACGAGCGGTTAAGTGCTCGTCGTTCGTTCACCATATTAAGTGTCAATCACATTCACGAATTGAGCTTTTCACTTCGGTAATAATAAAAATGAAATCATGCTGCCGTTGGTAGCAGTTTTACCGAAACCGTTATAGCACGACCTATTATTATAATCACTTTATATTATACGTAATGTCGATAAAAAATTAAATTCTTTGCATTTGGATAAATTGAATTAAAAATATCTTTTTCTTACACAACATTACATTGCATGATGTTAATGTGAGCTGTCTGGTCACTAACAAGATACAAACATGATAGCTTCATATAACCCGAAGGATCTTCTTTTATCTTTTTCAAGTGTCTTTGACTAACATGCTAGCTAATACCTACTTGTCCATGAGGCATTGCGTTAGTTCTGAGACATCAGATTTGACGTATATGTGGCCAGCGTGTTAAACTATGGTATTAAATTTAATATTCTGAGGTCAAATCCGTATACAACAGTGGAACAACGAAGAAGTTTTTTTTTTGGTAAGAGATATATGTATATTATTACGTGGTTGAAACATGTGACCGTCGATAGTTTCCACATTTACATCTGAAGTTTAGCAACTATTGGCCACTAAACCTTATATTCGGAAAAGCTACAAGCATGCCAAACAATGGGCCATAAATATTTTCAGTGTGTAGACGCAAAAGTAGTTAACCAAATAATACTAGGAACTTTAACGCCAGTTAAACTGTAAAATTCAACCTAGGAAAAATAAATTTGCCATCGGTCTTAATAAGAATCCATTGCACAACCAATTGAAGCTAAGAACAATCACTGAGAGGGCGTTACCTACAAAAAGCCGGCAGCCAGTTATGAACACATAAAACAAATATGGTGAAAAGCATTTTTTTGTCCTACAAGCCGCTAGTCGGCTGTCCTTACTCGGAATCGCGGTTTTTGCGTAACGCATGAGATAAATGCCCATTGCAATGTACGTACCTAGGAATGTTTTGCTCGATTGCTATTCCACGACAGGTCGACAACACCTAGATACTTTCATAAATCATTAGCAAGAATGCTAGTTTTTTATATAGAAATTATGTTTGCTAAGCTTGTAACAAAGCTACTTTTTACGTGCAGCAAAGCAGATAAAATAACATAGGCCGGTATGTGTAAATGACCAATTGAATTACTGATTCACTTTCTATGATATGTATCAAGAAAAATTTGTACTACCTATAGACATTTCTGTCTATTATCATGGTCTCTTTAGATACCAAATTAACATCAGTAAGAGAAGACGGTAAAAGCGAATATGTATGTGAATAAGAGAAAGCATGTACTTGAATCTAATAATGATGTGCCCCTTATTAGATTTTTTATCGTTTCATGATTGCGCTGTTCTTAACGTAGATATATGGAAGGGTAAAGCAACAACAAAAAACGTCGATGACAAACAAACAAACGAAATATAAATTTTACTTAAATTTTCTAGGAACTAGAAAAACTAGGCATGCATGGTCCATCTGAGGATGCATGCTCACTTCCTATCAGGTGGAATCGTGACTAAACATTCGTTTATTACATGATATATTTATACATCAAATCTAAAAGTAATCTAAAGGGAAACATCATGCATATCTGTCAACCACTACAGTATCTATTACATCAGAAAATTTACATCTACAATGTTTTCTACTTCCCAATCAAGAACTTTCACGCTTGACTGACAATATTTCGTATTTTATCTAGATATTATCGTTCAAATGTTGTTCTAAACTTTGAATAGTTTTATTATTTGATAGGACAAGAAATTGTAATTATAAAATTTTTATTATATCTATTTAACTATTTAGTCTCTCAAACAGATTTTCTTCTATAGTCTTGTTCTAGTATGACGGTCCGGGTAAGCTTTCACTGGCATAGATTAAGTCTCAAGTTATTCTTCGATTGTGGCCACCCTCAAATGGAATTCAGTTCTATCCATGGTAGATTATTAATAGCCATGAGTCACTGCAATCGTTTAACTTAGTACCCAATTGCTAATACCGTAATGTATGCCATTAAAATAATATTTTTACCCGAAGTGTCCCAAAGACCAAAATTTCGGTAGAAAGATAGTATATATTATTAGGCACTATATGTCCTAAACCTCCAACCACTTGCATGATGAATCAATACGTCAGTTGTTTTGTTCGAATAAATATCATGATACTCGTATATGACGAGATGATGACGTGGGAAAATTTTGAGTAGAAAGTCGATGAATGATAAATAATATTCTATTGCTTTCTCGAAGATGCTAACAATAAGATAATTGCGGACCTTGAACGTGATCCGTCCTATATGGAGATCATTATATCGTACATTTGTGGATGTGGATAGAGTTAGAGAGTTCCGACAACTATTTCACATGTTTTATTAATATTAAAGTAACAATATAATAACAGTATAATACAGCAATATATTAGGTCAAATTATACACGGCCGTCTTATTTCAAACCTTGCAGTTTGTGTGCCATAGTCATTAGACAATTGATAAACATACACGTTTGAAATTCTATACACATATTTAAATAGATGAGTTTACAACCAGCCTCAGAAAAAAATCTTCTTGATTATCATACGCATATTTGTACTGAGCGGAAATTTATCCGAAAACTTGTGGCTACTAGTCAGTACTGTAGTAGGCCCGGTATTCAGGGTGGATCATATGAAATGTCTTTAAAATCACATGAAAATGCAACAATAACTAATTGCGAAGTAAAATTTGGTGACTTATGAAAGAAATGAAGACTCTAGTCTAGGCTATCCTTGAAGTGCAAAGTTTTTGAGGACCTAGCAGTCTGCCCTAAGACAGATCAGTTAAGCAAAAAAAATCCAATTCCACATTCATAATTCTATTCACTATTCTAATTCACCAACCCACAGGTATTAAATAGTTTTCTAAATATAATGGCTGCCTTCTGTGATGTGCATTTAGGTTTGAATTTCCCGAGATAAGTAAGAAAGGCCTGCTAAATAGCAAGCTTAGCACATTCCCCGCCAACTGTCCACCCGCCAACATTACAAGATAAATCGGCTAGCACATGAAAGGTAAGCAATTTGTCCGTTCGTTTCGTGAAAGGGAAATCGTTTGTTAGCCGAACGTTTGTACCGTGGACGTGTGGGCCACGCTCCCATGCATGATATCTACCTAATGAGGGAGAAGCTGGCGCCGTCATGTAAAAGATATACGCATATTTAATGAGATATAATTTGACAATTCAGTTATTGTGTGAATGTTTTTAAGCTTCGCTTTAGTATCCGGCACTTTTGAATGTGAATCATATCTAAGTATAAACATGTTTATATTTATATATGGAATACCTTTTCTTCAAGATACACTACACCTTTCAAAAACTTAACCTTTTGTTATCAAAAAAGGTTTTGCTTTGACAAAAGCCTAATCACATTATTGTATATTTTGTATGTCAGAATTAAATAACCATATTTATACAACATTTTAATTGATACGGTTTTTGTAACTTGAAATTATTGCTGGTTCGATTTGGTTATATTTAATATTGTGATGCTTATCTAGGGATTTATAAAAGAGGAAGCGGGTTTGATATGGGAGGCAAATGTCTGTTATGTGTAGGGATACAAGTAGCGGATAGATTTTGTTTTTTAATCTTTTAATTTGCTTCACGTGAGCTTGGTATGTAGTTTAGGCCAAGGTATTTTTCTTGACTGGATTACTCTAAACGCTCATTGCCTGTCGTGGCTGGTAGGTGACCTAGTATTTGTTAAGCTTTAGCAGCTAGAACCAAATATGCCGTTATTTGGGATTTATCGTGAGAAGGTTATTTAAGAACCATTCACTCGTCTAAATTGCGCTGAGCTTCATATAATATATCTTTTAAATGGTTTCTAAAGCAAAAGTGAAATATTTTCTGCATAAAATTAGGAAAAAAAGAACATCACGCCTGTAATCCCCGAAAAGATAGAGCAGTGTAGTACATTCCCAGGTTTCATCAGTTAAGTTTACTTACGACAATGGAAGAAGCAATGAGCCTATTGCTATACACCGGGTACAAATTCAGATTCTGAGCAACTGCAAGAAATTTAATAGAAAGAATTCAATTTAATTCAATTTAAATTTAATAGGAAGAATTCTTGATAAAAGTATCTAATAGCTGCCCTCAACCCGGGATTTGAAACCAGGACCACTCGATCGAGCTCAGTGGCGTGCCATTGGAGAGGCCTATGTCCAGCAGTGGACGGAAACAGGCTGATGATGATGATGATGATGATGATGACTAGAAAATTTAAATTAGAAAAATTATATTACATTTTATTTTTTACTAATTTACATTCCCGAGCCCGCACTTGCAACCAACACGACCAACGAAGCAGTCAATTTTACTAACATTTAATTAAATTGATTTAAAATTTATTAAGTATTTTTAGATTATAGTTTCGTTGCCTCCTTCATGATGTAATATCTAGCCTTTAATCCCCGAAGAGATAGGCAGAGGAATGTAGTACACTCCTACGTTCCATGTCCCACTCCAACCTCGTGATCCCCCGGTTTCACAATCTCGGGGTGCGTCCGGAGATCAGATGAGATCGCGATCGGATGAGTAATGCACTCGAAGCGAGTTTCGTTCCGTTTCTCGTGAGCGACATTCTGACAGAACGGGAAAAATTTGGAATTTAAAATTGGTTAAATTGATAGCAAACATAACGAAGAGAATCAGAATTTTTAACAAAACGTCATTTTAATTTTCTTCAGGAAAACCTATCGGCATCAATAAGTAAAATAGTTACACAGGGTCGATAAATTGATTGTTTAGCATATTCCGATTAAATAACACTGAAAAACTTATTGTTGTATTTATTTACACTCTTGCATGAAAGTGCATAATATTTCCCAACTACACCTGCCACCTACCTACACTTCTATAACAATATTATACATATTTTGACGATACTCAGTAATCCATGGCAACTACGTATATTGCAGCTACTAACACACTAGTATAATAAAAAAAATCAAACATTTTCCTTAATTACATACCGGCGGTACGTTTTTACGTATATCAGGGCATCACATAAACGCATCGTAAAGCCGTTTTACGATTGTGTGAAGAGATTTACTATTCAGACCATAGACTCGTCAAGGAATAGAGATGACCGTGATGTACTGCGACTGCATTTTTTCTTTCGTTTGGTGGAGGGTTTCGAAAGAATGTGCACTGGAGAGTACCGGAAGTACATAGTATTACAATGTGGTTTAATAAATTGATCATAAAACATAGTATTCAAAATGTTTAACTTATTTACACGTAATATTAAACATTAACTTTATTATATAACCTGTTGTATTATACTAATACGCTTTACAAATGTTTAAAGATTATTTTATAGCATGAAAAAGGTATATTATCTAATATATTTAACAACTAATATATAATATATCTAATATATAATATATCAACTGCCTCGTTGGTCGTGTTTGTTGCAAGTGCTACTGCCGATCGTGAGGTCGCGGGTTCGATTCCCGGGTCGAACACTACAAAATTTTCTAATTTAGATTTTCTAGTAGTGGTTCGAAGTCTGGATTTGTGCCCGATGCATGGAAATAGGCTCACCACCTATTCCATAGTGGGACGTAAAAGTAACCGGTGAAACGTGGGAG
>DWFO01005999.1:0-10165 GCA_018246595.1 Mimoniades nurscia nurscia
ACATGGGTCTCCTCTCACAATGAGAGGGTCAAGGCCGTAGTCTGCCACGCTGGCAAGGATTGACAGATTTTACACACCTTAGAGAACAATTTTTTTTGAGAACTCTAAGGTGTGCAGGTTTCTTAACGATGGTTTCCTTCATCGTTATAGCAAGTGATATTTAAACTTAAAACGCACATTTTTAAAAGGTGCGCGCTAGGGTTTGGACCCGGTCTCCCAGAGAGAGAGGTCGAATTTCAAACCACTAGGCTATCACTGCTTTAAAGTACTGTATAATTATGATTTATAGTAGCAATATTGAGTACATTCATCAGGACATAAACGAATGAAACTACATGACCAGTTGTTGTCTCATCGGGATCAAAGACTATGATTATTACAAAGATGAAATAGCATTCTCGTATCTGCTGTAATGGTATTCAATTCACGACACTGCTCGCTGCAGCCGGCGGCGGGCAAAAACAGAGCCGTGGCACAAGCACCTGTTTAGCGAATCAAGAACATGTACACGTAATTAACATGTACATGTCGCCGTTGACGCGCAAAGCCGGAATCTGTGTAAACTGACACCACTATTAGTAACTATTAGGGCTAAGCCGCTCAGAGGCGGCTAATGAAGACTAATCGACAATTAATTCAACAGGTTAGCGCTCCTGCGCTTGTCTGTGCCGATATTTCAGGGCGGTGGATGTCAGGCCGACGCTGAATTACATACATATATGTTCTCGTAGCGGGTAATCGCTGCAATGTTTTGAATTTCACTGTTTTAATATATTCGCTTAATTTGTTGACCATTTATGGCTGCAACGGGATTTATTTATCTACCAACGCAGAACAGTGACAATCTGGTAGAAATTGTACGAGAGACGTAAACTCACAATTATTAGAACACGGCACTGACAATATTGACGCTCTGAAAATGAAATAAGTTAAAAAAATTCATTCAGTACAGAGTGCATCGCGATTAGGCGATGTAGGCTTGGTTCCTAAGATGAGCCTGAACCCTTTAAACTGTTGGCATTAATAAAATTTTTAGACTTAATTTTATGTTAACTAAACGGTTTATATTTAATATTATGTTCAGTAAACAGTACGTATTAAAAATGTATTACGTTTTGTAACGGTATATACTCATATATATCTATATATGAGTTCCATATTTTCCTTCAAATGGAAAAAGTGACACTTTATAATCAATTGTGTAAGTGCATAGTAGGTGCAAGTGTAAATTATAATTATTGTAATGATGTTATTATTTCGTAAAACTCTTAGTCATCTTCTCAAATGAAATAGTTATTCTTTACTTATAACATTTGTAATGTATTCAATTTCCTTTAGCCTAGTTTACAATGGCCTTTCCCTATAGGCAAAACCTTTAGGCAGTAGACAATTCCTTTAGGCGGTAACCTTAAATTTTCCTGAAGTCGTTTGTTCAGTGTGTTTAGGAACAAACCAATTAAAATGAAACGATATCAATTCCATTAACTCCATTTCCAACGCACATTTGGGAACGCCTCCACACACGTACAAAGCCCTTCAAGAAAATTGCTAACATATCTCAACAGAAATAATAAACCGCAGCTTGTCACCTCAAGATAAAAGGGATTAACTCACTCGTGAAACAGGTTGACTCTACCACGGCTCTACAGCACGCTAAACTAACTCATATTACCAAGTACTAATGCTTGGAACGGTGTGCAAGAAATGTAATAAGTGTCTGGAGAAAATTAACAGTGTATTATTGTAAGTACGTAGGTGTAACGACGTATAATTTCGTTTTGTGACAACCCCTGTGTGTTAGGGATGGGGATGGTTTGGTTGTCGATGTTAGTTGTTTCTCAACATATGCGTCTTAACAGTAAAAATATATGTATTGCTTTCAAAATTTTGATTATGATATAGTAATACATAATTGGTACAACGATAATTTGATCGTGAAATTTTGTCGCGTTGGTCAGAATTCGATTTCCTGCAGAACAAATATTTAATTAAAGTATTCAGTGGTTGGATTTGTGTGTGTTCCTTTTTGTATGCAAACTGTCAATTTTATTAATGTCCACGACATAAATCTACTTTTTTATAAAGTAAATGAAAACAGTAAAAGCTCTTCAATATTAAAATGTAGCATTGAATGTAATATCCATGACTTGCAGTTTACAATGCATCGAAATAATATCGATATTGTAAAGTATTACCAACACTATTTCTTAGATGAGTTGTGAATTTTAAGTGGCTGCCATCTGAAGTCGGCTTGTTTTGTCTAACTCAACCAAACACAGGTGGAGATTACGAGGATTTTCTCTTATCCGTACGACGTTTTTGAGCGGCTGATGGGCTGCGCTCATGCCTTCATTGTTATTTCGCCCAAGTAAACATCTCGGTAAACACACGTTTATTTTTAAATAACGAACCAATAACTTAGTACTATTTGGTTCTTTGGGTTATTTTAGGGTGACTGTGAATTTGAATTGAAATTTTCTGAAACTTTCATTAGTCTTACATGGTAATGTTAAATCTTTAAGGAAGTCAGGGACACATTTTTACAAGTCATTCTCTGTAGAACATGTAGTTAAACCTGTTATCAATAGATAACACCTATGCAACATGTTGATACATGCACCCATACATTTCGCCCAATACACGCCGTAAAATCCCAAAATAAAGCAAGACATACGCAATGAAACGTAATAAAATTGAAAACATTACCAATAGCAATGAAACGGTTAGAGCAATATGAGTGTTAAATGTTTTAGAAATAGCCCGTATAAAAATACCTATGCAGGTAGGTAATGGTGATCGCGGAGCGCGCCGCGCGCCAACAAGAAACACATGGCCTCATGTTTATGTGCGGCGGCGCGCGCGCAGTCTTGATATTCAACGTATCTTAGGGATAAGGAGGGCTGCTCGTCTACGGACCCGCTTTTGTCAGCGTCGAGACTGTGTTCAAAAGTGGTGCGATGAAAGGGTTAGTATATTGATTATGCTGTTTTATGCTGACATTGTCCTAATAAGCTATTTTGTTTAGTGGCTAGTGATCATGATTGATGAGTCCCAATAAGGCAGATTCACTTCTCTTTCGGGACATTTTGTGTGATTGACATGAATATAAAAAATAAAAAATTAATAAATTAATTATATAAACATAATATTTTATACGCTTATTGAATTTATTTTTTTAAGCCAGTTACCTTGTGTGCAGACTAGGCATCTGGCTTATAGAAATATTAAGATCAATCTATTAGGATCAAGATGGTGCGGGCGGCGCGTAGTTGTCGATCACGCGCAAACGCATCAAACATTTCAGTAAAACCAACAGGTAATTTTCAGGCGAGCGGACGCAATACTCCGCCGCTATGTTTATTTTCCTTCTAAATCTATTTATTTTTCCTTCACCGGAATGGGGCCGCTGATTAGTTTTTATTTCACGAGCCCAATGTTTTTTATTTGTTTCATACAAGGATTCACACCTGTTCGCTCTGTGGTTAAATAAATCGTTGCGTTGAAACGTACCGCTACTAATATTGGTTTTATGATGTGATGTATATGTGAGTACAGAGTGATATATTGCTATTTAATTCAACTATTAAATACTGTATTATTAGTATCTTGTGATATTTGTTGGACATTGCTGTTAATTAGCGTAGTAGACTATGGCTTTAACCGCTTTCATTCTGAGAGGAGATTCCTGTCCAAAAGTACAACGATAAAAGCCTTTATGATGTTACCATTATAGGTGCACATTCAGGCTGTTTGACCTCGGCAGTAAGTTATGGAATGTTTCGTACGCCATTATGGCGACCTAAATAATGCGGATGAATTGATCATTGGAGAAAAACTTACATACATACTCGTACTTGTTGTACATACTGCACTAAATTGTTTAATATCCCCTGTCTGTGTGTATTTACAACATTACTTAGAATAGGAATATAGGTAAGTACTTTTGCATTCAGTCTTTACCCAATAGATTATAAAAAAAATATTTGGTGCATATTTCAAAGCTTCTATGTATGTAACTAGCTAGTAAGACATTGCTTATTACTCTTAAACTTATTCTTTGACGTCTTGGTAATGTCAAGTAGAATTTACCTTGCATTACAAAAAAATATTTTGTAATTATAGTTCAGCTACTTCACGACAGATGGTGATAGCGGAATGGTGGTGTAGAGGTAGATTAGCAGCTCTACTCGCAGTGTCGTTAGTGTACTCTAGGTCTTTGCAACTATGTAGAGATATATTTGGTTACGCACGTGTGACTGGAAAAAACTTAATAATTTACTGAATAAAAGTGTTCAGTGAGGCCTTTAAACGATTGAAATATAAGAATCGATAATGATAACAAAAATCAATTGATGTTATTCCTGATTACAAATTTTGAACAAGTACTAACCCACAATTGACGTGATGTTTAAAATTAAAATATTAAATATTTCCGAGTGAAATGAATCCCGAGAAAATAATCCTGGCAGCAACATTACCGGTGTATTTACTATTTGTTACCGTAGTGCGTCTTAGCTCAAACTGCTGAACAACATTGATGACCCCTGCAATCTACAATATTGACATTCGACGTCACTGTTTTAGCGCTTTTCAGTAATAGCTACTAATGCTATTTATAGTTATTCAATATTCTTGTCTCAATATATTAAAATAATATCATTATTTCGAAATAAGTAAGTATGTATATACCTACAGACATGTTATTAAAAATGTCCTTTGATTTTACGAACTGAAATCTTAGTATTTTTATTAGTGTAGTTCATGAAGATATGAAGCGAAGGCGCCAAAATTTTACTGAATGAAAGTAGCTCAATAATCTAATTTAAAGTCACCTTTGCGAAACATTTCAGTCAACATAAATCGTAACAACGGCGCGCGGGCGCACGTTGCGGGCATTCCGGCGCGTTCCGAGACGTTCTGCTTCGCGTCCGTCCCGCACGCTGGGAGTGCCGGGCGTGCCGGGCGCTTCTCCCGTGCAACCCGCGTTTCGCAGAGCGAGGCGCGAATGATCGCTGTCCAATTAGATATCTGGCGGACAAATAGATAATGGACTACGTGATTTTTTAATGTTTGTTGTATTAGGAAGTAATGCAGGTGCAAGTAGGCCGAATACCTACGCCTTGTAATACAATGTGGCAGATGTTGATGCGTGCGACATTAGCTTCTGTCAGGTGAGTACATAAATAGCCTATTTGTATTGGATCATTCTAGACTTTTATAAAAAGTTGATATCTTATCTTTTTGCAATGATGGGTTTCCACAACCTATCATTGCAAAAAGATAAGTTTGTGTTATAACTAAAAAAAAAAAGTTATAATTACATATAATATATAATTTAATAATCGAACGTAATATAACGCCTTTAATCCCCGAAGAGGAGGGAAGTACACTCTTGCGTTTCTTCAGTAAAGTTTATGTCCTATCATGAAGTAGGTGGCGAAGCATGATCCGGGCACAAAATTTAGACTCTGAGCTAATACTAGATTTTTTTATTAGAAATTATAGCTAGAATAATCCAATGGTACTTAATTTGGTATTTGAATCCAGGACCTCTCAGTTGGCGGTCATGCTCCCAAAGACACGACCAGCGTGGCAGCCAAAAGCCATAACTGAAAGCCTTCCTACATAAGGGTCCGTTCTAGAAGCCAAGTCACCAAATTTGTCAGGAACATGAATCGATGAAACATCTCATGTTATGAAACTACACTTAACATCATGCCTTTATTTATCCGAAAGGGTAGGCACAGGATTATATTACTGCCATGTTTCACCAGTTATGTTAAACATTCCGTTGAATAGCGGTTGAGCTTGTTCCATATACCGGTCAAAAATCCAGACACCGCCTCACTGATAGGAATTTAGAATTTAAAAAACCCAATATCGTATCGAGGATCAAGCCCAGGTCCTGTTGGTGAGCGGTCGGGGTTGCAGTCACTCCAGCAACGAGGTATTCAATTAAAATTAATTTAGAAAATATACCTTTATGTCCAACATCATTAATGGTGCACTTTATTGTTTCATTCGAACACGGGTCTCCACTCGTTGGATACTCAAATACATTCGAGTACCTTGATTAGTTTCACAGCCAACAGAATAAGAAAAAAGAAGAAGATGGTCAGAAAGAAAGAGAAGGGTTGGGGCCTCAATCTCTCATGCTGGCCCAATGCTGGTTTGTGCGAATATTAATAATAATATTGGCATAACCGCATGCGTAGGGTGGCGGGGCGGGTGCGGGCGCCGCGCGCAGCTGCGAGACATAATTTTAAAATAATCATGTTTACGTGGCGCGCGCACGTTTGTTGCTCGTTTATACCCGACCTGTGTTTGGAATACCTTGCGCTGCGCTATTTGGGTTTCGCTAACATACATTGAATACTATAAATTAAATTTAGCATAATATCACGCGCCACAGAGGAGTGTATTACCTGTTTCACCTGTTGTACTACAAACTTATGTAGTATTATTTAATATGAAATTTACCAAAATACAAAACTAAATTGAAATCATTTATGAAATCAAAAGTAGAAAAAACATCAGTTTTGTAACGATAGCGATGATCAGTCTTCTCTGCCTGCCCGGTAAGGGATCTGGCATGACGTAAGTTTTTAAATGACAGTAGGACTTACCTACTGATGCCGTTTAAAGTCTAAAAGGCTGATTTTATATTTAAATCTAAACAAAAACTAAACGCTTAAAAATAAAATTCTATACTCAAAGCCATGTTCTTATCTACTAGAACTCAACCGGTAAAGTCTTCACCTTTATAAAAAAAAATATTGTCATTTTTATCTTATTATACCTAATATCACAAATTTATCACCTCTTCAAAGAAAGCAGCGTTAATCTAACAGATGTAACTAAGTTTGAACAGAACAAAGCACGTGTAAACATAATTACTAAGTACCCGAGCTGAATGTAATTCGCCCGCGCAATATCCCACGAAGGTATATAAAAGAACAGCCGAGCGTCAAAGGAAACTAAGTTACAAAATTATAATTACGCGTTTCTCTAAGGAATGTGCTTCAACAACAGCTAATAACTATTAACGATGAAAATTATTCGTTTCATTATCGCTAAGCATAGAATTAATAAGTCGATCCGAGACATATGTATTGCAAATACTCGTAGTAATGTAACTGACAATATGGGTATCGAAAGTTAAATTGTTACTGGATTTGTTACATGTAAATAACTATACGTAAATCTAAATAGGAACATACAGTTTAATGTTGACTAACGTACATAAAATCGTAGATGTGTGCTCTATGATCACCAACCTGCAGCCACACAGAGCAGCCGCGGTCAGATATGTTGTTTGGACACGTGTAGTAGGTACCTACCTACCTACTAAGGCTCTCCAACTTTCTCGAACAGATGTTCAGTACAAGGATTGAGGGCATTTCCCGCTTTAGGTTGATGATGATGGATGGAATTGGACAATGCTGGTGACTGTCCATCGCCGCGCGTTTAACTTGCCGCTCGCCCGCGATGTGGCAAAATAAGTAGTCTGATGTAATTACACCGCGTCCCGCTTATCGCGCAAAGACTTTTCCTTTTACCGCACCTAACTTCAAGTTTATCAGGTGAAACTTTCCCGGGAGCAAATTGAAAATTTTACGATGCCAACCTCTGGTGCGAATTAATTGTGTTATCAAATATTAATGCGGTATCTTGGCCCGTTTAATTGCCGTAGTGGAGTTACGCGAATTTCCCGGTTACCTCGCGCGTCCCCGGCCTCGACCTCATTGATTTGTGAATTAATGATCTGTTTTATGATCGCTTGTTTACCAGACGAGATCGGTTCTTAATGTCAGCTGGTTATCTCAAGGATATCTCAAGGTGTGGATGCAATGTATGGAAAAACTTAGCCATCATAATCAAAGTTAACGTCTATAAAGAATACTATATCAGTTCTTGATTCATCAAAGACGAATGAATCAAGGACTAATATCAAATTCTTTATTCATAATATTTTTTTCTTAGGATTAGTTTTTTTCCCAGTTTTATTTGCACATCGACAATGGTGTTTAAGGTGTGCGAAGAAGGATTTCTTGAAAGTATTAAAGCGTGAAACAAGTTTCGAACGAGCGTTTACAACAAAACCCAGGTGTGTCATACTCAGATGTATATTTGCGTATTGAAGTCCTTCTTCGGGCACGATCTAAAATAAAAACAATAAGCAGAATTCTCTCCAGGAATAAGTGGCGTTATTTTAAAATGGCCACCTTCCAATTAGGGTGGGTTTGTGTAAAGCGTGTACAGTCAGAAATACAAATAAAGACGTTAAATTTAGAGACGCGGTCGGCGCACCTGGCACCGCGGTGCGCCGCGTGGCGTTCCGTGCGCGACTGTACCCTGGAACTCCATAGAGATGTCATTACCGCAATGTATTAAATTGGATCTTCTACTGCGGATGCAATAATTTTGTATATACGAAATTTCTGTAAACAGGGTTTTAAACTATACTAATATACATACTTTATTAAAATTTTATCTACACGTTTTTTATATTTCGCCAATGTTACACTTACAATAAATAAGATCTTTATTAAAACAAACAAAATTGTTGACTATACTTCCATACAGCGCTAATATTGTATTTCATTGTAATTAAAGATAACTGCGAATAAATTAATAGATATTTTTTGACATCGTGCGTGTATTCAGTGGTATTTTCTTCCAACAATTCCAGTAGGTAAAGTCAGCTCTTAGAACGTTCCGATATGCATCGGATTGCTCCTGAGTTACTCCCGTGTATTTATTCCGGTACTTTTACCGGGAACCTGGCTCGCTCGACTAACTTTTTTCAAAGTGGACACGCCGGTACCCCGCTATTATTCGCGGATCTGATTGGCGGATTAGTCTTGTTTGGGCGAATGTGGCGGCTGCTCTTATTTCAATTTTACTTTTTATGGCCACTTGGAAGAGTTGAATGTACAGACGTTCTAAATATTGTTTTTCTCAAATGACACTTCATTCTACACTGCTGCTACTTTATTGTGATAGATGCAGAACTACGCAGCATTGTATGTCAATAGCCTTATCCTCTATTCCATGGGACGTATACATATGTATATATACCTATTATATTATGTATTATGTTAATATCTTCATCACCATCAACAATTAAGTCGTTCTATTCTTGGACATGGGTTTTCTCTCAGCATGGGAAGATTAAGGCCATAATGTGACAAGCTCGCTAAGTGCCGGTTGACAGTTGCAACCACTAAATAATAGTGGTGGAAAATTTATTTATGAAACAATAAAAATATATTAGGTGCAAGCAACATCAAATCTTCAAAATCAGAAGCAGTTGTAAATGGTTTCCGTTGCTTATCCAATTCAAATTCCGAGCTGTGTTCAGTCAGTGTCATATCGAAGGTGACATGAAAGTGTCGGGTTCCGAGAACGCTCGCGCGGCCGCCCGCGACACGGACATATCGACGTCATTAGTCCGAACACACCTCTCGCGGCTGCCCACCGGCATTTAGTACAGCCATCGTGTATTTTGAGCAACTGGTATTCGCTCAAACCGCACCGTTCCTGAAATTCGTGCGATTCCACATTTCCATGGTCAATGGTAGCGGCGAAGTGTTTATGGCTGTGTAACTCTTTAATGGATCTATTTTCAATTTTACGACATATTATAAAGGAATTCTAAATTTGTGTCTTATTTTGTTTATATAAATATGGTCGGTGCCGGTTTTGACAAATTAAATCTGTAAACTTGTAAATTATAAAATAATCAAAGAAGAGGATTGAACAAGTTTTTTGTATTGGTTAATTGTTTTATTAAAATTAAAAAGTTCCTTCATATCACAACCGTCTTAATACTTAAATTGGTATTGTCGGGACAGTAATTTGTAATATTTCTATGTACAACAATAATAATTTTAGAACCTATAGACTTTTGATATCTCCAATTTTGTATTAATAACAGTCACAGTCCTCGCCAACCTGTTACAGTCCACCGCTGAATACAGGCTTCCTCTGATGGTTAAATAATAAATAAATATCTCGGGACGTCTCCACACATGGCCATCTGATCCCAAACTAAGCGTCAAGAGAGCTTGTGCTATGGTAACCAGATGGCTGATTAACTACATATATGTAAATATATACTTAAATAGATACTTTTTTATATATATTATTTTTCACATTCAAA
>DWFO01006000.1:0-10164 GCA_018246595.1 Mimoniades nurscia nurscia
TAGAACTACGGGAGCGATGACGCTGGACAGCTCGCGTGTATGTCGCGCGACATCGGGCGATACGGATCGCGTGATTTACGCTTCGCCGCGATACATCGCCGCTGGGCATTACCGCTCATTAGCGTTACAGTTAATAGTGTCCGCCTTCTCACAATTGTAAATCTTTTAGAGCACTATTTTAGCGCGCTGACATAATTTTGATCTATATTTACATAAGTTTAATTATTAAAATAGCGTGTCTAAATATTTTTTTCAGTTTGCAAGTGAATACACCACTCTGTGCACAATTGCTACACTTTAATAACTTTCATACATAAGAATGTTAAGGTTTATAACTGAAATGTCTCTATTCATATTCAAACTTGATATGGAAATATCTTTATTCGATAGAGTGTTGCGACTCTATTATCCACTGTAGGTGCTAAAACTGAATTCATACATACTTTCAATTTCATAAGTTCTTTGTGTCGAAGGTAGGTTGACACTATCATAATCTTTATTGTTTCTTAGCCTTTTCGTAGTAATTTCATCTTTATTGACATGTGCTATGGTCAATTTTAGATTGGTTTATAATAAATGTCGGTTCGGTGTATAATAATTCAGTCTTCGACACATGTGGCAATAAGTTGCCGCGTGCATAAATTGTGTAAATGTAATATTTTTATAGATCCGAAAACAAAGACCACACAGGGTGTTAATGTGTTTTGTTGAAAATAATTAAAGATATAACATACCGGTTGTTAGAATTAAATGTTAATATACTGATTTTATTTTCTATTTAGAGTTCACGTGAGTTATTTTCAAAAATGTTATTTAAACCACTACGTGTATCACCATAAACATTACCTTAAAGTGTATAGAATACAAGCTTTAAGAAAAGAAGCATTAGTAACTTTCGGAAACAATGCAAAAAAGGTTGATTTTTCATCATATTCTATTTTACATTTTATTATACATTTAAATTTTATATATATTTTGGGTCATACGTGTAAGTTTCCTTGCTCTATTACGTATTATTATAAAGTATATTTCTAAGTCCTGTTTATTATATTTGTGTTACCGACAAAGTTTGATTTTTACACCGAAAGTAGACAAGAAATAGAACCTAAAGCTCGTAAGTGGACAAATTAAATCAAGGCTTCCGTGTTTTTCAGTATTAATTAAATCTATTTCAAAACTTAAACCAATGTTGAACTGTTTAACATTTAGTATGTTTTGTTGTTAAATCACGGGGTAAATAATTTTATTATTGGTCCATCAAAACACTGTTTGTCATGTACTAGATTTTGAACTGGCAGGAGATTCTTTTAGGTAGGTAAGTAGCATAGTAGGTTTATCTCCTCTCTATGAAGAATTAAGATATTTTCAGATAGCCGTCATAAATATTAAAATATTCGTGGCAGAGACAACTACATTTTTTTTGCCCTATAAGATTCAAATACGTGTAAACGTTACGCCTTCCGATAACCGATTACCCAATCCGTCGTTACGATTACGCCTGTAATCTCCGAAGAGGTAGGCAGAGGAATGTAGAACACTCCCACGTTTCACCAGTTACGCTTATGTCCCACTATGGAATTGGACCCAGGACTTTCCGATCGGCTGTCGCACTTGCAACCAACACGACCAACGAGGCAGGCATGTATGTTTTTGTAACATAATATACTCATATTATATATGTATGTAACTTTGTAAATAATAATAGTATCTCGGGATACTGGGCAGTCTGTAATATGGTGACTATAGAGCTCGTAAATGTATATATGTATAAAGATTTCAACAAATATCCTCATGTACCTAAATAATATTACAGTCAAACAGAATTAACACATCAAAATAACTCATTAAACACACATTAAAGGTAAGATATAACGTAACATTTGAAATAAGAAATGAACCCACTTTATATGCAGGTATACCTGGTTCATTTTATAACATCACTGTGAACATAAATATATTTATCAAATCATTTCAAATGTCAATTGATAACCAAACTTGCCATGTTGACTTTCACCATATAAGTAATACGTACATATGTAGGTATGTTGACAGTCTCATCCTCTGTAACTAAGCATGTATTTTAATTTTGTCTAACACCGCTCGTTTTTAAAAGAAGATACCTAAACTACTTCGAAGCAGCGTGTGTTATTTGTGTACGATTATTTATACTGTCACCAAGCTTATCTGTCGATCGGTGACTGCCAACCGCAGTGCAGACGCATGAATCAGTTTACTACACGACTCGTAACCTTGACTCGTACCATGGATTTGTCACCGCACCTTTCTTTGAGGTCGCACACAATGGTTATCGTTTCGTCCTTAATCATTCTAATTGTCATATCCACTTGATTTGCCCGCTGGACACAATCTAATTTATACTTTATCACCGCCCAGCAATGTTGAGATTTGGTTGTGGCAGTTAGTAACATTTTAATTTTGGATCGTGATTAAATTTGAACTGCCGGTTGTAGGATATAGAGGAGATATTTCGTTGTGACGCGAGGTAGCTTAGGTTGGAGCAGCCAGGGGCATTCAAATGGATGGAATTTGGAGGTCGCAATCCCAACAATATTGGATTTGTTCCAACAGCAAGGGACAATGCATCTTTGTTGGCAGCGGCCGAGGCCGAGCCAGCGCCGCCTTGAACCGCCGCCACCGTCGCTTCCGATGTGCGCTCCCTATTGTTTTAATTGTGCCTAATTACCGTTAAGGATTCGCATCTCCTGTCTTAGATGTACTGTCAGGTAACCGTGTCTATTATCTTAAATGTACTACCGACTTCTGCCATCTGATACGGTATCAACTGTAAGTATACAGTTACATTCAATCGTCGAATTAATTGGAGTAACTTTAAATGCAATATTTTTTTATCCAATAGATAAGAAAATCAGTGTTTTCCCATTATATTTTAGTATAAAGACAGGCAGGAAGTTCCATTGACAGCGAAACTATTCTAAGCACTTAGAAATTTTTTGTGTCAACGTTGCATCAGGTGTTGTGCATGCCACCACAGTATAAACATTTCAGTAAGGAAATATTTTTTTTAGAGAGCAATAACTATAACTTCACCTCTAGCCTTACATATACGAGGCAGAACATATCTAAAGTAGTGTAATATGCTAACAGGCCGATATAAATACCGTCGATAGCTTACAAAAAACAAACTCAGCAACAGGTGGACACTGAAAAAAAAATACAAAATGGCAACTCATATTAACCGCAATAAAAGGCGGTGACAGCGCATAAATACGATATCGCGTATCGGACGCGTCGTTAGCGATCAAACCGCGCTGTAACAATAAGTAAACCGCTATCGCGCATCGCAACGCAGGCCTGTAAATCACGGAATGCGCGAGCGCTCGAATTATGATCCGAGCGATGAGTTGCGGTGCGTCTTTTAAATAATACTAATAATAAAATACTTAACCTAAACCAGCACTCCTTAGAAAAGATCACCACGACAAGAATATAACATTAGGATTTTGAATTCCATTTTCAAAAGGACGACCTACAAGAAATATCTAGAACGTAATTATCTTTACATCATCGGATAATACTAAACGCTCCCCTATAATAGCCATGAACCATTAGAAACTAGAGATCCAACAAGGCTACCCACCATACACATCTTCATAACGGAACACGATTTCGTTTCACGAACGTTCAAAATGTAACTTCCCAACAATAAAAACTTGGTAGAATCACCTAAAATTCGTACTGGTCATAGTTATGTTGGAGGTTTTGTTAACTGTAATACCATTACAAGGTTGTTTAGTAATTTTTAACGTTTCACTCACTGATAGCGATGATCGTTTTTTTGTATGCAAGTGTTGATTCGTTTTATTTATCTTGTTTATGTTTGTAACAAATAAGAATTAAAAAAATTAAAATTGTAACATCACTCCTGTAATCCCCGAAGAGGTAGGCACATGACTGTAGTGTACTACCACGTTTCACCAGTTACGTTAACGTCACTATGGAATGGGTGGTAGGCCTATGGCCATATACCGGGAATAGTTCCAGACTCCGAGTCACTATCAGAAAATCTAAATAAGAAAAATTCAACAGTGCGCGACCCGGGATTGAACCCAGTACCTCCCGGTCGGCAGTCGCGCTTGCAACCAACACAACCAACGTGGCAGTCACTACCAGAACAATAGAAACACCAAAATCCTTTTTAAAACGTTGATAATTTAGTATCAGTAAACTTTTAAAGCACTGCACTGATAGTTCAGTGTGAGTGAAATTTTCAAACGCTGATTTATAAATGTGAACGTTTAAAAAATCTAGTGCGTACGAGGTCGGACGAATTGATGGTATCTCATATTATTTATTGCGCGTAACTAAATCATTGTTTCAATCTTGTTGAAGTGGTCGAATTATATTTTATTGTCTGTTATAAAACGTGTTGAACTGTTATTGGTTAGAACGAGTACGATCTTCGAGCTCGACAGCCGATTGTCTGGCTCGACTGACTGTAGCGTTTCGTTGATTGATAGTTAATTTTATTACTAAGGAGAAATGTTGTATAGCAAGACTCTTTTAGGGTTCTGTTGGTTAACGTATCATTGCTACACTATTTTAAATTACTATTTTAGATAAAAACAAAAAAATATAGAATATTCTGCTTTTAGTCGAGTTTCGAGTTTCGAGTGAAATCATAGAAAAACTTTATAATGTACACATTGTTAGTAACCTTTGACGTAAAAGGAACGGTTTGTGTATGTGTGTGTTAAAATTTATAATTTTTAAAACTTTTGTTAAATACCTACCCGTACGGAGCCGTACGTGCAGTGGCACATACATGTATGCTTTGGTTTCAATTTAATGAAATAATTAATTTATAGCAGAGTTTTGTTTTCGATTTAATGAAAGCGTTTCATGTACGTATTGTTGAAAAATAGTTTTTATTATTATTTTTTTAAATTTATTCTAGGTAAAAATGCTTTATAATGTACAGAAATAATTGACAAGCGCTAGTTTTGCAAGAGCAAAAGTACAGGCCATCTTTTGGCCAAAACTGTAACGGCGCTCGAATTAGTATAGGGCTTTTGGCCGAAATCAATGCTTTGGTTGGAACTATTCAACCTATATCTACATTGATTTCGGTTCATTACTAAGCGATCAGAAATTTATAACCTTAAATTTAATAATTAAAAACGTTAATAAATACGTTAAATCTGATTTTGATTACCACGGTGTAATTTTCATTACAGTATTTATTTTGTTTTAAACTAATATTTTAAACACAGAGACTTAGTACACATCATTAGACACGACAACAAATCTGTTGTCGGTAGGAAATTGTAAAAAATCATAAGACCATTGTTAACGGAACACTAACCGTCCTTTAAAGTTCGACCAACTTTTAATTACCAATATAGTATATATTGTATAGTATGTATATACGTTTTATTACCGATATAGTGTATAGTATATCAATTAGTGAAATGAAAATATAAAATTGGTTTCAGCGATTAACTTTATTTAAATTCTTTATTTATACGGCGCTCCAGTTAGAAGTAATCTTTTGATTTTACGCGGATTATTAAGATTCGTTTCCATTAATAAATATATCGGCGAAATGATAAAATATCCATTTTTAATTAATTATTATTGAGTTCGATCGGCTAATTGGACCGATTAAATTAAAGTGCGAAATTGATACCAAATTCGTGATCAATTTGAAGACCGTCGATATATATAAATGTGTAGTCAGACCGAAATATGTTCAAATTAACAAATAGATTTTAATTATAGCAGCGACAAAAAAATCAAAATCTTTTCTAAAACCACTGTTTTGAAACACCGTACGTTTAGTTGAAATATATACATGTAAGTAGGTGTTAGAGAATTATAAAGTACGATTCATTTTAAGATCACGTTAGAGGAAACGCCTTGAAATCGTATTAGATTTTGAATAAAAGATTTATGTTGTGAACTAGAACTAAATCAAAATGAGCGAACGAATGTCTAATAATTATATCGTCATACCAGATCCCTGAAGGGGCAGACAGGGAGCATCAAATGCTAATTATCTTATTCGTGCCAAAGATGCATTACTTCTACATTGAACGCTCACCGAACACATGCACGCCGGTATCGAAGAGTTCCGAAGTTATTTTATTTTTATTTTATTTTATTTTATTTATTTGGAAAACTTACAGCTAGTACAAAGCATAACAAACAAATAAGTAAGCATAAGACAGCCATTTACAAGTTTTCACCTATAATTATGGGACATGACTTAGCCTTGCATTGCCATTGGTAACCAAACAATCGTTTCTCATTATTTTTAAGCTAATGCGTGGCAGCGAGTAGAGCTGCCAGTTTTTAAATCGACCACTAACATGTCTACGATTAAAAGTTAAGTCACCAAGAAGTTAAGGCGCCAAGATAAGTTTTCTACCTAACGAACATAGGTACCTATACCTATATTGAACGTAATTATATAGTCTAATTAATCCCTCAGTTGATCTCCTTACAATGTTGAGTGACTGGTAGAAGTAACTTTGTACATTAAGTATAACTACTTCTGATGTATAGTTTTCGTAATTAATTGCACTGTAAGTTGTGTTCGGATGTATATTTAGTGAGACCAGTAACCGCTTAGCTATAGAAAATCGATCGCAACTCATTAAATGTTTAAGTTTGACTGTTCTAATATTTTTATTTCATACTATGTATAAACCTACTGTTATTGTTTGACTATAATATATGTAGGTATTTTTAGTTAAATATTAACAAGATGAAAGTAGAAAATGATTGTTTCATATTGTTTAATAGAATGTATTTGTAATAAATATGATATGGTACCTAAATACGAGTATGAGATTTCTGCAATTCTTCTCTAAATAAATTATATCAACGAAGGTATGTCACATCTCAGAAACCTCTCAGAAAAAAAATCACTTCTCGTATTAACGTTTGTGTGGATACTTACATAAATATATTCTTACTTCATTGTATTACACGTTGGAATTAACAGTAAAATATTTCTACATTCAGCTCTGAAGTTTCTTTTTTTACGATCCAACAATAAACAAAAACAAACTTGTTGACGGATTTTTAAGACTTTCTCATAACTATTCTAAGCACGCGCGCCTTAGGCGGGTCGGTTACCGAGGTTTCTCTTAGGGCTACTAAAACTAAAATAAAATAGTATTATTATTATCATGACTATTGTTGTATACGCTAGCTCCTTTACCGAGGAGGCAGACAGCCTCGAGTACCTGTATTATTAGTCTGTAATCCTTACAGACCTGCCGGACCTCTTTGACATTTGTTATTTATTTAAAAATAAATACAACTCCATTCGTCTAGATATCACAAGGCCACTGATTTACTTCATGTTTTTACAAAATAAGGCGAAAGTATTTATCGATGTTTAGTATCTTCTGTACTCAGTGAATCTAAAAATATATTATTAACAGCTCCTTAACTGTTTAAACAACATACAACACTATATTAACGTTTGAAATGTAAGTATAATTGCTTATTTTTTATAAGATGATATATATAATAAACTAATAAGTTATTTTTCTCACGTTATATATTCATTATTTCCCCTACAGCTGACAACCCTAATTTTTCTCCACTGTACGTACATACATGTATATGCACACTTTGCCTTACCCATGTGTTTACTTTAAAGCTTTCTACGGAGCAGTGGAGTGCATTTGCTCTTTGTCCAAGATTTCACTCTAATCTACATGCATAATGGCCTTCGAATGCAAAAATAATCTTTATTAAAACTTCATATAAATAATACTTGAAAATATTACATAAGTTGGGTAAATATTAACTCGTATCGTGGGGATCCCGCTCAGACTGTTTAGGTACTTAGTACAACATATTAATAGTCATTACCAACTTGACATTGGTAATAATTACGACTATTAAGTTGTAAGGAAATCAATCATATTTGGACAGAACTCAAGAAATAATTCATTATCTACATATATTTATAAAATAAAAATTGTTATCTCCCAAAATCTAACTTTTATGTACAGTGCAAACATTAGCGATCTTCACGCCGAATATGGTTAGATTTAACAAAACAATGTAACGAAAGGAGTGCTCAGCTGTCTATATGAACTACGACACGTATGTTCATTATGTATGTAGCAGAAATTTCTCAAACAGATCTTGTTTAAACAGTCAATGCATTCCAATAACAAGTCTTTGAAGTTTGCACTACCAGTGAAAGTTGTATAAAATAATTAGTTTTACAATTTCTGAGAACTGTGAGAGTACATGTAGAAAATATTAAATAAACTTACGTAGTAATTCAAATGCATATTCAGAAGATGTAAGAAATGTAATTAAAAAAATAATAGCGTAAATTGTTTTTTTTTTTAACAATTAAAATCGCTATGTTATACGTTCATTTTAAATTATTAAAATATCACTACTTATCATTTTCTTTATTGACAATTTGTAAACAAATAAAAAAAATCATATGTGTACAACTTCTTTAATTATAACATACCGTATACATGATATCGTAATACATCACAATAGTTTTAATAATGCAGGACAAAGTACAAGATTTTTCGACAGTGCATATTATTTAAACTCAACTAACATAATATTAACTAGCTCCTTTCTCTAGCTCAACTACTCGTACATTGTAAAAACGGAACGTTTTCGCTCACTGCATTATTATACGGAAACGACCACCGCAAGTAAAAAATATGCATATGGCTTTCCTATTCGGAATTTAACAGAATCCATTTTACTTGCACAAGAATAAATACCTAATAAAAAAAGTAATATCACGCCAATAATCCCCGAAGATGTAGGTAGAGGAATGTAGAACACAAGAATAAATATTAGAGAACTAATATTATTTACAGATGAAAATGTAGCATTACACAAGAACAAATGTTAGATTCAATTCTTTCATTGTTTGGAGAATTCTATGATGCGGTTATACATACTATTCAAAGTAATAAAAAATTAGCGGAACTCATAAACTATTTTCACACCGCACGATATTAAAAGTTCGTTTTATCAAGTATCACTAGCTCACTAGTTTCTTGTTGATTTCAAATGCGCATTCATCATGCAGGCTTTATTAGCATGCCATACATTTACTAACTTATACATAATTGTCTTTCGTCACTTTTTGTATCTACTTAGTTTTTAAATTACATCATTAACATAATATCTATTCTTCTAATGTATTCCATAAGTATTAAATGCAAACATAAAACAACTCTTATTAAGGGGACTTAATTTAAAATAGACTGACTAAATCTAATTTTACACAGCAAGCAAGGGATTTACGCCAACTAGCGGGTAAACTAATTTATCGGCGAACCAAGCGGTTCGATTATCGACCGGGGTTGATGAAAAGCGTACATATAACTATGTGTGAAATTATTGGTGAAACGTGTGAGTGTTCTACACACCTCTGCCTATCCCCTTCGGAGATATACAGGCGTCATATTACGACTTATCACATGTTGTGGTATTGCAGGATAGGCTAGTGTTTGTTTCCGATCCCGTCTTAGGATCCCGTTGCTTATACTATGTTATAATTTAATGTCATTCCACATTTATTCTTCACTTTCTTGTAATTATAATTTCGGTAGCGTAATCCGGAACAATACGTCTATAATCTTATGATTAAAAATTCACCCATGTCTTTCTCTAAGTCCGAAATTGTCTCGTAACCAAATATACGTATTTGTATATATAATGTTCAGCGATATAGTCTTAAAAATTTGTACACTAACAAATTAACATTTACCTTTAAAATGTTACTTTGTTTGTGGACAAAACGTTTACTTCTACAATGGGGTGCATGAAAGGAGCGTTCCCGAGCGGCGACTGTATAAGTAATTAAAAACATATAGGTACTGCCCGGCGCACCCTAGACATTGCGACCAATCCTTCCACCACAATGGCTGATCAAAATACAAAAACACAAAATAGAGTTTTAACCTAAAACCACGTAAGCTACAAATATTACAATGCATTCAGTAACTTCCACTCGACATCGCGTGCCACTGAGCAATGCTATAGAACGATATTTATCTACCTAACAAACTTTATTACGAATAAAGGGATTATATGTAGAATGTATGACTGCCTCGTTGGTCGAGTTGGTTGCAAGTGCGACTGCCGAACGGGAGGTCCTGGGTTCGATTCCCGGGT
>DWFO01006001.1:0-10164 GCA_018246595.1 Mimoniades nurscia nurscia
ATAGGCTCACCACCTATTCCATCGTGGGACTTAAAAGTAACTGGTGAAACGTGGGAATGTTCTACATTCCTCTGCCTGCCTCTTCGGGGATTACAGGCGTGAAGTTACTTTTTTTTTGAAGTTACTTTTTATCAACGTTTTAAATGAAATACTCATTTACTGCATTGTGTAAACAAAACAATTCCTGTCACTACCACTATTGTTAAACAATGTTAAGTCTCAGTTGCGATCGCGATGAGAGAAAATCATACAGAAATTAATACGGTACAGAATTTAGTTATACTCTATAGTACTAAACAAACTAATTGAATAAATTGTTCAACGTGATTGTTACATCGTGACAGCTTACGAAAGTGAACACACTCACAGACAGATTGCTTACGGGCTTGTCTAATGCGACAGCGCCGAGCGACGGGCGACACAGTTTGTATAGCACAATGGGAATTACGTCAATACACATGACTTACAAGTGCAGTGTGTTCATGATGGAACAAAGTCATAGTTTGTATCGTTTTTATAAGAATTATTCATACAACTGTTTTATGATATTATAGCGCGAATTAATTTAATATGGAAATGCGGATTACGGACTTGTTTTGTACCTTAACACTTACAATCGCTTAAAACGAACGATGACGTCCGCAGTCTGTCTAACCTCATGATATTCTTGATTCAATTATTCATTAAACTTTTTATTTGGGAGATTTTTATTAAAGGTACCATGGATTTACACGTAACTGGTGAAACGCGCGAGTGTACTACACTGCTCTGCCTACCAGTTATGGAATTAAAGGCGTAATGTTGTCTTTTTTCAATAAATAGTTACAATATATACACTATGTGTCTACTATTTCTTATAAATGTCTGTCCGACTTGTAACATAATGCCATGATAAATTCACTTAATTACTCAGTGATCAATCATCATTATTACTTGCGGGCAATACACTTCCAAGGTCACCTCAACTCTGACATGATATTAGAATAGCCACTGCAGTGCTGTTGATTGACTCATTGGTCCAGTGGATAGTGTAGGTACTTGACTGCTGAACTCGGGGTCGTGGGTTCGGTTTCCGCCTAGGGAAAATAATTGTGTGATGACCACAAGAATTCGTTATACATTTGGGTTTAAATTATTATCTTTTCTATGAGGTACTTCACCAGAACACACACGTTGCTTACTTTGAGACAGGAGTGACATGTGTTTTTTTGTCGCACTATTATTATTATTGAACAACTTGTGTTAGGGCATAAAACTAATCAAAACTAACTAGATGTTTCAAGTCGAATAATTGAAGTGAAAGGTACATCATGTACATTGATTATCGCGGACTTATTGAAGAGAATGTTTAGTGTGTATGCCGGCGTGCGCAACGCAAGCAGTGCGTGTTGTCGCGCGATCATTTGCTGGGTTTCAATTCACTCTTATGTAATGCGCCATGTTTACGCAGGCTCTGCTACCTTAGTAATAATATCTCAATATAACTAACACACAACCATCTGATATTACATTACGCAGCGCCTGTACTATGACAACTGAGAGCTGTTTAACGGATATATGTACATACATATACATTTCTAAATTCTTGTAGGCACAGAAGAAATCAATGAAAAATGCTCATGATACAGATGACGAATATGATTGTTTTTGTTAGGAATCGAATCCGGCTCAGCAATCACGATCTCTCACCACTGTACCAACAGATCTGTCAAGTACTGAGTAATAAAGAAACCGTTATAAAAGTTACATTTAATAGGTGCTGTAACATCTGTTTGAGATACTCCCGCAGTGGGTACACATTTCTACTTTTAATCAACAGTACTCAACCTGGCTTATGAATTATAAATAAATAGATTTAAATACCTCCGAGCTAATGGAAACAAATACGTGGCCACTGTTAGTATTTTTCTCAGAAAACACTGCATGATAACTTGCATGCATACATTTGATAAATATGACGATGATAAACAAAATATTTTCCTCCAAACAGCTGCTGTGATTAGTAAGAATTACATATGTTCAAAAATCCCATAAGCAATTTGGTTATATTCTAGGAAGTGTTTAAAAGTGTTCTTATAGATCGGGTAGAACGAGATGGATTGTAGGATTCTGCGAAAAGATTTATTTTTGTGTCAGTCACAAAAAAAGTATCAGGTTTTTATCAATGCTCTCCAGCGATACATAAGTTTTAAATACCAATGTTTTACTATTGTCTTGAGTAACTAAATGAAGTACAACGATTAAAGATCGAACAAATTTATTGAGATTGAAATTGATTAATTTAAGAAGCGATACTGGATTAGTACCCCCCACTTGCTTATATTTTCTACAAAATCAACAAAGATAAATACAGATTTCGGTCATAATGCAATCCCTGTGACAATTAAGGAGAAGTCGCAGTAACAGTCGAACTCGCTGGAATCGGCGGAAGCTCAAGAAGGACCTCAAATAGGTCCGAAATTAGTCAGGCCACTTTGAAGAAACATTCGTGACTTAAGCCGATAAATATATAATCATGTGTATAAACACCTACGAAACGTTGAACACTAAAATTATTGAGAATTTAGTTTATTTGCGAATCACCAATCAACATAAGTTCAATGTGACAATAATGAGTATGAGTGAAAGTGACCCACAGTTCACAGCAGTAATCGTGCGATGATCATGATGTAACCGTGAACCGGTACACAGTGGGCTGTGAATTTAAACTTGCACTTAGTATAAGTAATGAGACATCTTGTCTATATTAGTGAACGTGTATAAGCATATAATATATGAAATACATTAGAACTATGTACTTTACCTTTTAATTGACTTTGTATTTTACACCTTTAATTATCATAATAACACAAAATTGGTATTATCAAAGTTTCAGCCTTTTCAACTTAGTACCATATTTTATCCAAATCAAAGTTTAACGATATTGTATAAATTCACACATCTTTCTTCTTTATTAACCAATGGATATTCAACAAACACTAAAAATTAAGTGTATCTCACAATAATATATCAGTGAAAACCGCTTCGATATTAGTTAAGTCGTTTATGAGATTATCGTTTACAAACATACAAACACACACACACGCACAAACAGACAAATTAACAAACAAAACTCTATAAGTCGATATTTTTGGGTCGTGTTGCGTCAGTAGTACCTTCATGGGTAGTTTTAGAAAATATGTCCAATATAGAGACACCGATTAATTATGGTTTTATTATTGCTACAGCTAGCTATCACGAGCACCGCAGACGAAGTCGCGGGTATCGGCTAATACGTAGTGAGATAAATTGATTTATCGATGTCCCAGTTACTCGGTCAAAACGCTCTATCCGAGCCCGACCACTATGCGGGTTGGTAACAATTTGTTTAACATAAATCGCAAGTGAGTGAAAGTGATCGACTGTTGGTTATCGGAGTGGCCTCATGACGTAACACTCGAGCAGTGAGACACATGCTTACGAATGGCCCCAAACAACTTTAGTGAACTAAAAACTATTATGAGGCGCGTAAAACAAACTTTACTTTGAAATATGATCAACAACTTTTTTAAAATATGTCGCGATGGAATACATTAATAGTTGTTATAAATGTCTAATAATAATAATTGTTTGAAAAGTTTATTTTAATATGCTATTTATTTTTTGCAATGTGAAAATGCTAAGCGGTGTCAAACCTCAATAGAAACGGATGTGTAACAGAGCCTTAATAATCGTTTCATGCTCAAGCTTTGTATATATTATGAGTACTGCTTCTTGTGTGTATAGAAATAGAGGAATGATGGTTCGCGCGATTAACAATTCGATAATTTAATTCGATGAACGATAAAAGTGGAGGTATCCCTTGTGAATAAACACACCCACATCTATATGTTACAATCGGCTCTAAGGTACACTTAGCGATTTGCAATACGCTTGCTCGAGACAGCGATGCTCCAAGTGTTGTGTTATGTGATGTGAATAGCAATTGGCTGGCTGAAGTCACTGTTGCTGGAAATTGACATCTGAAACCAGGATGCAATATCACTGACTGTTGAATGCCATTGTTAATAAATAACAAAAGTTACCATTGTTAATTATTAGTTTGCCATACGTTTGCCATGTGGAATATTCTTAAATCTGCATGACGATGTGCTGTTTAATAGGTTTTGCCGTTTTGTTGTGCTGTTTTTCTTTAACAAAAAAGCATTTTAATACTTTTAAAGGTTGAGTTATACTGCCCTAAGTTATGCAAAGTCGCTCTCAACACGCCCAAAGCTTATAAGAGAATTCCATACAAGGCTGGTACAACTAGTAAACGGATTTATGACAGTACCTGTAGGATGTGTTGAGTAAGCGATTGTACAGGACGTGTTAAGTAGTTCTGCGATTTGATTTAAGAACGAATATTATAAGATTGAAATATTACGACATATAACTGCCTCGTCGGTCGTGTTGATTGCAAACGTGACTGCCGATCGAGATGTCCTGGGTTTGAATTCTGTGTCGGATTACTATTGGATTTTTCTAACTTGAAATTTTGAGTAGGGCCGAGAACCAATCAGAAATATGGATGTATGTAACCCGGTATATAGTAATAGGCTAACCCCTTATTTCATGATGGGACGTAAAGGTAACTGGTGAAAATTGGAAGTGTACTACAATCCTGTGCCTACCTCTTTGGGGATTACAGGCGTGATGATATGTTTTCTATAATATATATAAAAGCAATATAAATATAACTCTGCCAGGAAACCATTGCAATTTAGTTATGTGAGGTTCGTGGCTACTACATAGAGTTAAAATACGAGTAGTGTTGAGTATTGGTCGGTGACCTAGATGTAATATAGTAACATAAATTTGAAACACTAATTTTACAACGATAAAATATACTAACGGTAGTTATAAAAATGAAGAAAATACACCACAATTATTATTGTCTCTGTGAGCTATGCATGATTTTCCGCGGGTCTTAAGAAGCTTAAGAGCTTCTGCCATTTCACACTCAGATATGTACGTTACAATGACATATCCTACTTGGGAGACTAGTGTACAAAATTGGTACGATAAACATGTTGAGAAAGTTGAATAATATTCATAAGCCGTCTGCCACTTTGCTAGGTTTAGTTTATTTAATAAAATGGAATAAATAAATAAAATTATTCCGTTGATTTATGGAATTTCAATTAATTTACATCAAGTTTCCATATTGTTTCGGATTAAGTTATAAAACTAGCTTAGATCTTATATTTTTTTCGTAAAATGTGCACATTAATTTTCATTTTATAAATTGTTAATGATTTGATAATAATGATAGCAATATGTTAATATACTTACTTGATAGGAACTTACGTCCAAATTAAGTAAAAACCGTAACAATACTACAGATAAAGTTCGTTCTCATCATCAGCACGATATACATTTTCAAGTAATCTTAACATCACGCCTGTAATCCCCGCAGAGGTAGGCACAGTGAAATTTTCGTGTATACACATATATTTGTATAAATAATTTTAGCCCCAAAAGCAGAATTGTAATCTACTTGCGCTTATCCCACAAGGATGGGCGGAATGTATCGTAGAAGCGAACGCACATCTGAAAAATTTTCACATTGTCTGAGCCACTGACCAACGCAAAGCATAAATGCATTTTAGTAACGTCATTTCATAAAATGTTGAATGTGAGACACAATATAATCTATCAGTGCCGATCGCCATCGTGTTTGCGCGCGTGTATTTTGTAAACGATACGGACAGAGAAACAATCGGACGAGCTCTGATGCTATCTGTACATGAACTGATTAGTGGAAACATTGAAATCTTCCAATGGTATGTAAATTGTTTATATTTACGTTGGCGATACCGACCACTACAGTTTACAACTATAAATCACAATTTACCAATGTTTTGGATGACTATACACACATTCCGATATAAATTCATCTAAGGAAATGTAGATATGTACCTACATATTATGTATGTGTACATTCACGCACCTGTTAATTTATCGTGAACGGGCTATGCATTCCATGTTTTTTTTTGGAATTATTTATACTATAGAGCCATAAAAGCGAAAGGCGTTACTTGCTGGTTATATTATGTTGAAAAATCACTGGCGGTCTGGGTCACAGGCGTGACAGGACGGAACTGGATTGAAATTTTGCATTAGCTGAATCACACTTACGTACCTACCTACGCCTGAGTAACACCTCACTCTAATGTAAAGTATATTGTCTACCACGCTTCGAAACGCACTACAATTCGCTTCTGTCTAACACTTGTGTGTTTTGGTTTCCGTGGAATTCATTAAAACAAAAACAAAAATTTGAGTTTATGACGAATGTACAAAAAGCACGTTAAATCAGTAAGGATAGACATATTTGACTCTAGGTGATATTTGGCTACCCTGTGAGGGATCTGTTGGGGTGATACGGTAATAATAATAATAGTAACAAATCGTTAAACTGTACGTCATGACGGTATCCCACGAGACGGCATGCACAAGGCTGGAAGTAGGGCGGGTCCTTAGTGACAGCGGCGCGGGATGGGAACGCGCCAATCTTACTTTCATCGCGCGACCTCACGCCGCGACCCCGGCTCGTCACAGCCTGTACAACTGAGGAAGTGGTGCCGAAAACTCAGCAGTTCAATGGCACGTTCGAGTGTTCCACACCGTGCTGTGCTGATTCTTCTATATCATTATAATTAATTAATCATGACAAGACTGAACAGGCACTTTCTAGGCTAGCGTGCTAACACCCTAGGTTGCATCTTGCTCTCCATCTGATAGGATAGCAGTTAAACGCCAGTTTTATGCCACATAAAAAAGATTTGACCATTGAATGATTTCAAGTGGATGTTTTAGAACGTGTGGAATGTTAAATCGAGAACAGGCCATATGAGAGAATACACGTGGCGTTAACAAGGCAAGTAGGTAGTTTATAATTCAAAAAAATTCGAAAACAATAGGTATACATGTAAGACAAACGGAATTTTGATAAATTATTATACAGAAATAGTAATTAGATAACATAAATTGTGATCAAGTATTTCATAATTACATACCTGATTTTAATATTTTCTGTTATGTTATGAGTCGACGAACATGTCTCGCTCATATATTTCAAAGTTAATCATAGACGTCAACTCATTCAAGTTTTCGTTCGAGGTTTTTTTTATTGTTACTTGAATGCCTCGTTGACCCAGTGTTTGCCACGGCGACAGCTGATCGAGACATCCTGATTCGATTCCTGGATTGACTACTATTGGATTTTTCTCACTTAAAATTTCTAGTATTAGGTCCTTCATGTCTCATGGAGTTTTTAATTATGCCCGATATTTAGCGATACTCACCAGCTATTCTGTGGTGGCTAACAAGTGAATCTTGATAATGTACACTCCTCTGCCTACCCCTTCAGAAATACAGGCATGGAGATGTTCCCACTAGTTAAGACCTATTAATCATTCAACTTAGCGTAGGCTTATTTATCAATCACCTAGCTGGTCAATGACCTGTATTTACATCAATCAACACTGGAACAACGTGGAGGAACGTGCAGCAGAACCATACAGCTATTTTAAAAAATCTGTTACAAACGCAGTGGCAGAGGCACCAGAGAATTGAAACGGCGTAGAGATGTTTATGCTAATCTTCATTTTTCAGTCAGTTTATACAAATTTCACATCCATCAACGTCATAGGAGTTATTTAACGGATGCTGCAGGTGATTCTATCGCATACGCGATCTCGGCTGTTATTTGAATCGAGAACACATGCTGCAATAAACTTCACATTTTACGTTTGCACGTAAATAGCCGGCAAATTTTAGTTTTGAATCATTCGGTTTTTGTTTTTCCGTTACGTTTAAAGAATCTTTATTTCTGATAAGACATACACGAGTCGTTTAGAATGAGAAACTGCAAAGAAAGATAAATATATTTGTGTTCAGTGTGTGTATTTACGTATACAAATGTGTGAGGGTGAATTTCGTGTGTTACTCTGACTGTGTACATTTAATTTTCCTTTGACTGTGTACATTTGCAGCGTGTGTGTAAATAAACGTGAGTGTGATGTGTGTGTATCCGTTTACTCTTATATATTGTTATTGAATAATTTAATTTTATTACTTCGGTGTGTAAGTAATACTATTTATTGCATGTATTTATTATATGTGCCTTTAGTATCTAATTTTCTAAATTTAATTGGATTCGATTTGAAAAAGATTCCATTTAGATCGAATGAAAGAGCTTATATGTTGTATCGGAAACTGAATAGTCTTGATAGAGTTGTTGTTAGTGAATTTTTGTGTTGTAGAATCTGTTAGAATAATTTATTATAAGGCTGTTTTTACATTCATGTGAACTCGCATGCCCGGCGAGGGGTTTATGGTCATAACTTCTCGGGGGAATCGTATGTCCAGCGGACACCAATCGGCTGGTAATTATGATATTTATGTATCTAAAATATAATAATATACGATGACATCGAATTCTAAAATAATAAAAAATAAATAGAAACATATCATCACGCCTGTAACCCTGAAGAGGTCGGTAGAGGAGTGTGGTACACTCCCACGTGTCACCAGTTACGTTTACGTCCCACTATGGAAGGTAGTGAGGCTATTGCCATACACCGGGCACATATCCAGATACCGAGCCACTACTAGAAAATCTAATTTAGAAAAATCCAAAGGGATTTGAACCCAGGATCTCGATCAGCAGTCGCGTTTGCAACCAACATGACCAACGAGGCAGTCGATAATAGAAATATCAAAGATAATAGTGAATAATAAATGGAAATATCCAATTTAAAACGTTTATTCGTTACACTAATCATCAGTGATTTCTGCACATTGGGACCTTGACATAACTGTCTACGAACAGTCATCGTAAGTAATCTTATGTCTTTAACTTTGTATTTATCTCGTAAATTAAGCCCCAGTTTTGGTACAACAAGAAATCCCTGTCAGCGACAGGGCATTTACAAACAAAATACATTCCGAACAGTTCTCGAATTAATACTGAATACAAATTAGCTTCCTTTCGAAATTATTCGCAAATCGAAAATAAATCGTGGTTCGTTTCGCTAACTGTTATTACACTGACCAAGGCGAGGTAGATGATAAGGGGTCTGGCATTGAAGATGCAATCATTCAACCTACACAGAGCATTAACAAAATACAGTGGCATAACGAAATGTTGGCGCATCGCATGAATGAACGTAGACGTCATTGGCCGAATATGGCGGCCGAAGGTTCTCGAACTGTGTCGAGGCTGTGATCGCTTAGCATACAAATGTGAACATTAAAATCTTATTGTTAGTTTATTGTTCTTCATGTATCATGCTCATATTCATCATTCATAAATAAACCCACGTGATTTTGAAACATTCCCCGCCAATTCGTCACATTCGTTGTACGTTTTTTGCATCAATATAAAATGATGATCAAACGTATTTAATGATTTATTTATTGCGTGTTTCTAGTAACCGTGCATGTTTGACAGATTTTTATAATATACATACGTGAACTATTTATACGGAGTGTGTGTGTATGCGTGTATGTGTGTGGGTGTGGCTGTGTGTGTATGTATGAACATACACACACCCATATACACACAAACACACTGACGGGTGACCGTCAGATGTTCAATGCTGAAAATGCACATCAGTATTGTGTCGTGTAAATTCTTTGGTTCCCAATTAATTATCTCATATAGAATCGAGCTTCTCTTATCAAAGATAACATTCTATTAAAATTTATTTCATTAATATCAAATTTAGTAAATAAATGTCTATTTTATCGAACCAAAGATTTACACATACATTAATACGTATACTCCGTTAGCTTGCCGCATACCATTGATACAGGCATTTCTAAGCATTATAAGCTGTAACAATGTTCCACGATACAATGTTAAAAACAATGCATTCCTCGGCTCCATAATACCGCTGGCCAATAAGTGGACAATGTCCATAGATTACGTTCGAATAGACTAGATAGTTCGAGATCTAGGAATGATAGAGTCATTGTTGACTGAACCGGTCTACTGAGCGTCACTTAGCCATTATTTCCACTGAATACGTGTTTAGAAACATATTATGAACATGAACATATGAATGACTGCCTCGTTGGTCGTGTTGGTTGCGAGTGCGACTGCCGAACGGGAGGTCCCGGGTTCGATTCCCGGGT
>DWFO01006002.1:0-10164 GCA_018246595.1 Mimoniades nurscia nurscia
CTGGTGAAACGTGGGAATGTTCTACATTCCTCTGCCTACCTCTTCGGGGATTACAGGCGTGAAGTTACTTTATTTTTCTTTTATTTTACCTAACTAATAACAATAATTAATCATTATTGCCGAATAATCCACAGGTTTTAAAACTAAAATGCAGTGAATACCTTTTGCACTTTACTTCGGTCCGCGTATTCGGATAAATTCAAATGAAATGTTAAAAAAATAATCCAATGAGAATAATAATAACAAAATATAATGTTTCATTAGTTGCGTACAACATTCAAATTTTATATTTTTCTAAATATAAAATATTTTAAAAACACTATAGTGTGAGAATGTCAGAATTATACTCGTGTTGACGATTTCACTAGCGTTACGCGTTACATAGCTACTTACATGTATGTGTATGTAACAGCCGTCGAGTATATAACTGTTCCACGCGGCTATGTACGTAACGGGCAAAGAAATATCATTACCAGTCGCATTGGAAGCTATCAGCTTATCGAACAAACTCCATGCACAAACGCCCGAACACACATGTGCGCCGATCGGCGAGCGAATAACAAAAATTAATTACTGCTATCGGACTTCCTCTGCCGTGAGATACGTGCGCCGATTGCATCGGGCACAGCTAATTAAACTTATCGTAGACCAATTATAAGCGCGCCTTATCGCCTCGGCATTGTGTTACAGGCGACACACGGCCGCAAACGATGGCCAGCGTTCGCGACACACGCGAGACATGTCTAATGAAGTAAAAAGTTCCACTTCTAATTCATGTTCCGACAGGAGACAGCATAACAAACAGTAATATGTATATGTAAATATATTATTAAACCATTTAAGATTATGTTTATTTACAAAATTGTTGATTTTTATCTATCCGTAACAATATAAAACTTAGTATTGTCAATCACACCCAACAACATAGAAAGAAATTTAACTTTATGTTCCTCGAAATGCGGATCGCTGTTAAAATAAGGCTTATGTTCACATAACGGTTGAATATGCAGGTGGGACAATAGGCAAGAAGGATTATAAGCAAAAAGAATTTATGTTTTATGATAGTCCTTAAACGGATAACACCTGTAAATTATGTAGGTACATACGTAACTTAAAATTATTGTTCCAATTAAGTCACTTGCATATCAGTATAACTGTCTACTTCATATCAATTAGCAATAATATTGTTAGCGCGCTATGACAACGAAAAAATAGACGTTACATTCCATACCTCTGTTTCGATTGCGATACACGAGTAAGCTTACTATAATATAAATTGAACTATTATTCACGTCCATTCTAAAAACAGAAATATCTGTAATGTGGCTTTAAAATAGGAAAAACCGAGATAGGGGTCCCGACTTTTGAACAAAGCTATGGCAACTAATTAACCTTTTTGCTTTAGTAGGAAGACACATGTAATGACCATCGAACATCGCTATCAATTCCGCGAATGCCGACGTTACTGCTAAATATATAGCCAATAAAAATGTTAATACATCCCAATGCAATTAAACATTCCTTATGTGTGTAATTTGCCACGTTTAAAAACGAAAAATGTGCTATTAACCCTCGCCACGAGTCACGAACGCGAGCGTTATGGTGCGTAAATTAAGATGGTGCCTAATAAATGTTCGATTGTCATATAGACGCCTAATAATGCATATTGTTTATATAAAGATGTTTGTAGTTGTTAAAAATAATCATCAGTATTACTTTTATTACAATAGAAGTACTCTCGCGGCTTCTCTATTAAAGTAAAATTTTAAGAAAGAAACTAACATGCATTTGGTTGAAACATTTTTAATTATTCTAAGTATTTTAAAATGTTTATGTTATAATTTTTTAGTAATTTATTTGTTTATTTCCTACATGTGCATATCAAAACCGCATTCCAGGTTATATTTTCAAAAGTGGAAAAACACTTCATGGTAGGAGCTTTAAAACGCATTGTCGTGATTTTTTAAATTTGCCCGCTTTCGCTTATAAATTGCGCCAGATTCGAACTGTCCAGTCTATGCAGTATTCTTGAAAATGGCAGTTAAGGAAATGGGACATGTAAATGAAGGCATTGGTCGAGCATGCGAGAATTGCGCGCCGACACGATAACGATCCGATTCGGACGTAGAGCTTCACTTATGATATTCAGTTACCTACATCGATTTACCAAAGTACGATATTTATAATATAATAATATTAATATAAAAAATATATTTATAGAACTTATTTTCATCAATAATATTTGTTGCGCAATAATTTAAATTTCAATATGCAATACGTTTTCATTAATTGAAAGTATGTATATTATACAGATAGATATCACCATTGAATTGTTACTCTTTGCATAGTAGGCGAATTCATTTTATTTCCCTTTAATTCAATGCCGGTGCTTGGAATACACGTAGGTACACCTAATTGGTGAAACGTAGGAGTGTATCGCACTCCTCTGCCTACCTCTTCCGGGAATCCAGGCACGATATTACGTCTAATTTACTTTTCCTGTCTCGTTTGTTGGGTGAATGCCTCGTTGGTGGAGTGGTTGTAAGCGCTATGCTCATCTGATAGGTTCTGGCTTCGAATCCACAGTCTGGTGCTGAGAATTACTTAATATTGATTACAGTCGTTATATCATGTCTGTAATCTCCGAAGGGATATGCAGAGGAGGGTAGAACATTCACACGTAGCCCCAGTTAGGTTTACGCTCCACTATTGAATGAGGGGTGAACCGATTGCCGGGCGCCGGGTATAAATCGAGACTCTACAAACTGCTACTAATTTTAACTAAACATTATATTTAGGTAATATAATCTAATTTTACCCGACCCAGAGTTTGAACCCAGGAGCTTTAGATTGGCAGTTGTATTCGCAATCACACGGCCGAGAAAGAAATAAGCAGTGAAACTTTTACATTCAAACTTTTACGTAGAAATTTACACATTCAGTTTATCAGCTGTGGACCTTAGTACAGGCTCTACTTTGTTAGGAGTTCCGATGGCTGCGTTTCGTCCTAAAATATTATTATTATTAATATTGTTATACGCACATTTTAGGCACTTACCTCACAGTGCTTAAATGGTGCATATTAATAATATAGTACCTAGTAATAATTATGTTTCAAATATCTTTTGACTGATTGAATATCATGAAACGTTCCACAACTATGTACATTAAACAAATACGAGAATAAAGTTAGGTAACAAAAATTCGAAAAAAAAAATCCGAAACCTTGTTTATCCATTCGTATTCCCGGCGGTCGGGTCGTGGTGTGTAAATCGCGTCGGGCGCTGTAAATATCCAGCGGGGTTTAACTTACAGCGTTTGCTGTATCGACGGGGAGCGCTGCCAAACGCACGCCTAATGTGCCAGATTTAGCACCACCGACATCCTAACTTGTGGCTCTTGTTTGCTCGATTTTGACTGGCCAACTCCGTCACTTCTGAACTCGTCAGTCACGAATATAATTGTACTATTCTGTCAATTGTCACGTCACTAAGGTTAGTTGATAGATTAAGGCTCTAAATTATGTGTATTTTTGTTTAAGTACGCTCAACTGGAATGTCTTTAGGACCCACGTTGCTCATGAATAAGAATCTCCAATAAACCGGAAACAATACAGGATATTTCGAATACGTAAGCGAGTTAAGATGTTTAACTATAAGCAAGAAATGTGCCAATCAAACCTGAATACAGAAGTAAATAGCCCATACGCAATAACTCCGGAGAGAGATTTTATTTTGAGACTCACTCTCATACGATCATTAAATCTTAACCTAAGAAGAGTCTTTACTAATAAGTACACAGAATATAAATGTACCGTCACACAGATTTATTTATACATACATACTTATAACTACAATGAGATTAAAAAAGTACTCATGCCATCCACCAAAACATTTAGCAACGTAGGAATAAAACGCACAACAGACATCTAGACTGGGTCCAACAGGGCAAACAGGCCACTGGATCTAATGTTGTTTTAGAATTCTATAGGTACCCGATTTCTGATAAATCTAGTGTACCGTTACATTAGATTCAGGTATTGCTTCTGCAGAATTATTTATAATGCCGTGGCTTCACGTATCTCTCTGATTACACCTTTCGGATCATACAAGTATCACTGTAAGATTGCTTAGCGGATGAATTCTACATTTAAAATTTCTACATTTTTAAACCACATTACATTACATCGCATCAACGATTGTTTCGCTATCAGAGTTCGAACAAACTATTATTTTTGACTAAAATTATTTTGGTTTAATAAAAATCTTTTGTGACGCATAGCATAACAAAATATTTTTTGTGCTATTTTAACATTTAATACAATTACATTTTACAGGTTTATTTTTTATTCGGAAAAAAGCTACAATTAATAATTTCATTAAAGTAACGGATACAATTATTGAGGTTGCAAGGCATTTTATAGAGACAGTAGGAAACACACACATATATAAAGATATTACATATAAGTGAGAAACTAAGAACTATATATAAAAAAATAACATTTCTCGGTATTCGAGAAATTGTTAAAAATTAAAACACTGATTAAAAATTGTTAAGCTAAAGTAAGTTTGAAAGCTGAAATCGTAACACACATTTCAATAAAGAAGATTAATAAAGAATAAATAAACAATCTTGCAATGCCACAATCCTGCAAAACGCTGTTAATCCAGACGGAGTGCTAAGGAGCACGCTCTTGATAAACCGGTCGTTAAGATAAGCCGAAGTCAGATAACAATATAGCAAAGCATATAGCAAAAAAATAGCAGAATAATTTACAATTTTTGCTTTAAAATCTAATTTATTTAAGCAGGAAGTTTCTTATCTTCACATCGTAGAGATTATTTTGTTAATGAATTGACTGAAGCTTTTGACAAGATGTACAGGTTGCAGTAACGCTTTCATGGTTTTTGATATAGACAAATAACTTCTATTTATGAGGTTGTAATAATATCAAGAAGTTATAACCTCACTGGCTCGCGTATCGATTCGCATTATTCATAAAATCATGTGTCATTTCGAACTGTCCGAAACGTTATCGAGAATGTCACGTGCTTAGTTTTAGGAAAGGATATCTAGAGGTTATAATGATAGCCGTTTGAACTTAGTTACACGCGATAGTTCATTTCTTCAAGGAATGTAAACAGAAATGCCATAAAAGCCGCTCATACAATGTCTCACAATCCACGGAATTCAATCCTTTAACATTTTTAACCCGACACCGTTCCATACTTAGTTACATTTGTAACCGAATCAGATTCCAATCTCTTTGATCCAAGAGAACAATATTATCGGTTGAAACAAAAAATAATCTAACAAAAACAACCGAATGGTTCACAATGGGTTAACAAATGTGTGCGACAGAGATAAAATGTGAAAAAAAGGTGTCGGACTACCGCGCGTTCGCGGCCACCTATGCGTGGATTACAATGTCAGGGCGTTATACATTGACGTTTACATTCGAGATTACATTCAGACATGCCTTGTAAAACGGCATTGGATGCTAAATACGCAAAGGTGTTGTCGTTGTTATTTTTTTATAGCTCGCCCCGTATTTGTTGTTGCATTGTTCTTTATTTGAAATACTAAACGGAATATCGTTTATCGAATGTGGTTGATTTCAAGCTGTTTTGTTTTACTTTTTCGGTATAAACAGTCTGATTGTTATAATTTGGTATTTGCAGCTTCTACTTTGGTGGTATATTTGCATATAACACAACTATGTATGTTTGCAAAGAAAATAAAAACAAAACGAAAATGCAAGAAATTAGCAACCTATGCGTTTTGTTGTCGCTTAGGCGTATTATAGAATTAGGTTATACATTGATAATTACGTTATGTTCTACATTGATAATAACGTTTAGACATACATTTTTAACCATAATTGGAAACCATTTGACTGCCTTATTGACGTAGTGGCTGAAAGCGTGAATGCTAAGCAAAAGGTCCTGAATTCGATTCCCGGATCCTGCATTATTAGTGTGTTTTAATAATCCTAAAATAAAATCGTTGATATAAAATATTAGGCTGTTTGGAGCCGGTTAATGCATCGATATGACCACTATGGGTAATTTTTAAAATGCATAATAGACTGCATTATACGATAGGTGGGTTAGAAATATTTTTCTTAATATTTATGTATTTACAAAACACTAAATAGAAGGAAAAAACTCATTCTTACATATGACGGGAAAACCGCGTTCTAAAAACACCAAAGTAGGTACTCATGTTATTTTAAAAAACTTAAAAATAAACAGACCTTGCATCAAGAACTGATTCTATGATCACTTCTTTACGGTTCAAGCAACACTGCGCTAGTAATCACAGACGGTTGAAAATAGGAAATCAGCATTTATAAGATCTTTTAATAAATTTTTTCGAGAGCATTAATAAAACATTGTAATATTACAATTTTTCACACGCATGTTTCTATTATTCTATACGAGTGTAAATGTTTTATACATATTTTTCAATTAGACTATGGTTTACTATCATAATTAATCAGTCTAAGTTCACAGCTGGACAGAGGCGTACCTTGAGGGACTTTGCTTGTAATCGCCATGCCCTTATTATCCCGTGTTTATGTACTTAAGTAATTAGTGTAATTGGCCTATAACCGTACTAATTAATTCAATAAATAAATAAATGCGTGTTGGAGATCGCACAGCTTAGCATTAGATCGCATCGCATTAGCTTCTCGTGTCACGTACGCTACTGTCCATCGACGGCCAGGGCATTCAGCTGTGCCTGAACTGGCCGCGTCACACCGTAATCAAAGTTAAATACTCGTATGTTAACATCAAAATATCTATTGGCTTTCTCATCGCACCAATTTAGTCTGTATAACACGTAAATCAATTGAAAAATTGATTGAACATTATCGATTGAATATTATCACTGAAAGTTCTTCTGATAAATTTTGTTAGACTTCTTTTCGGTTAGGTACTCGCTGACACATGCCTTCTCGAATAAACCAAATTTAAAGAATCTGTAATAAACAATTTCGCAAATCAATTATATTCTAGTTTACATAAACACTTCTAATGAATACCAGTTTGTATGAAAATATCACGACGCGACAAAAATCTTCAACATCGCCTTACCACCGCGGGCTACGTAACACGATATGCACTAAATTAAGCCTTGGGCCCTTCTTAGTTCGTCGTGTAATAAATGTGTTAAACATTTTAAAGGTATAAACACTAGGGCCATTGTTGGGCGATCACAATCGCTTGGGCCCACACAAAGGGCGTATCGTGGTAGCAGCCGGATGACAAATGAGGCAGGCCCGGCCACCCAAAGCGTTATTATGATTCTCCAACGAATGTGCTAAATTCGAATGTTCTGGACTGTTCTTAGCTCCCGTGCTGCCTGCTGTTTCAATTGTCGACGATCACGCCGTTCGGGTTCGGTTGATACTTTTGTTAAAACTTTAGTATTCAAATTGAGACGTCCGCTCAGTAAGTAATCTGCATTACTCATTAATATTTTTGACGTAATAATTTCTTTCTATGAACTTAATTAAATATGTATTATAAAGAGTATTCCAAAATCGATTTTTCTTTATAAAGCCAGTGCTTGCATACATTTGTAACCGTTATGAATGGTTGGCTAACTACATACTAAGTTTTATCTTACTATTTTATATACGTAAGATACTTGAATAGCGCTGAGTCTCAAGTTGGTATGCGAATGTCTTTCGTCCGAAGTTCACGCTTTTCTAAGGATACACAAGAACACTTTACTTAATTATCAACATTATGTGCAATAATTCATCAGCTCTTTTTACTGGATTGTCATGGACTGTTCAATATATAATAGTAAAAAGAAGTAATTTAGAGCCGACTCAGATATGATCAATTGAGCAAAAAGTAGACATAGCTCATACTAAAACAAGAAGGATGCTGATTAACTTTATATGCAAATATGGATTTTTAAATCCATACCTACTTTTACACATAGTTTAACATCTGAACATAAAACAAATATAAATCGCTTAAACATTCGTCATAACCCAAGCTTGACCAACAAGCTAGCCAAATTAATTGTTCGTTTAAATAGAAGGACTTCAAGCCGCACTGGTGAGAAGCACGGGCATTTATTTGCAAATAGCTCATGGAGGGGGACTAAAGTATAGCATCCATTCACCGCTACAACACATAATATAACCATGAGTAGCTTAACAATAGTGTTTAGCGTGACGTCATAAGCAAGTCGACGCGTCAGTCACGGCGTTACCGTTCGACACAAACAAACAGATAGTGACCGGGGTACTGTAGCCGGTACAGCGGCAGCGCGGTGTGAATCATTAAACGCGCGATACGGAGGTGACGCCCGACAGATGGCGTGTGGGGCAAGCGACAAGCGACAAGCGATTCGTTTTAATTCTACTGCAATACTTGTGACTGTCTCGTTGGTGTACCCAATGATTGCATGCGTGACTACTGAGCAAGATGTCCTGAGTTCGATAGCCGGGTGAAGCATTCGTGAAGTCATGTTAGGTTTTAGCATCTCAAAATATAGGCCTTGCATATGGCAACAGGCTCACCATATTCAATGGGACGAATAACATAACTAGCGAACATTGGGGAACTACCCTCAAAGGAGTAGGCAGAGGATTCCCCTTCAGGGAAATAGGCGTATTCTTGCTACGTTACTACAATACAGTCGTGTATGAAGAAAATGATGAATATGGGAGCCGTACGTAAGGATCTCTATTCTCTTTACTCTAATATCCCTATATTTGGCTGACACGATGATATTATAATAACAATTCAATATTATACTTAACCCAATAATTAAATTTTGTACCAGCTGAGACTATATTTTTTCGGCATAGCCGGTCTACTCGTAGTTTTTAGGGTCTATCAGATATTCATCTTCATGGACATCATAGCTTCGTCACCGCGTTTAGCTAGAATCGCGGCTGGGTTGCGGCAGACATTGTTAATATACATTATACTTATTTGACGATATATGTAAATATACAGATTTTGAAAATTTCGTATATGAAGTAAAATACATATTTTCTTAACTAGTATTCAGCATTACTAACAGATAGAAACAATTCTAATGTTGTATAATTATGTCTACCAAATGCGTGAGTCGCGCCCAACAGTGGTTGACGATGAAAAAAAAAGTCACCGTCATTATTTTTAATATAATGGAAAAATATAATTGTAACATAGTTCGAAATTATTTGAAATTAGCCGAAAGTTCATGAATCGGAGCACAGCGCACCCGGGTCGCATACACGGCCGATTAAATCCTTTGTTGTGTAGAAGAAAAATGGCCGAACAGCACTATCTCGCTCGATACTATTACCGAGACAAGATTCGTGACTGGCGATACGATCCAGCAATGTATCAGCCACCCATCGGGCTGTTGAGAACTCGATTTGCCGGTGTAAATTACATTTACATACATTGCTCTGTAGTTCTGCGTTTTTCTTTTATCTTTTAAGTTCCTTTATCTCTCTCTTTTGAATCCGTTTTGTGTTAGACACTTTCTTCTAATCCAATTTTCTCATCTTCACGATAAGACTGTATCTGCTATCTAAGTACAAATATAGTTAGATAAGAAACAATGAAAGTTACATTAATAAAAGATTAATACATTGCGCCGAATACATTACATTACGTTGAGTGAATTTCTAAAAAAAATTATATAACAATTTGACTATTGAATAAGAACTTCGTGTGCGTACAACACAAGTGAACGTGTAATTTAACAACACTATGTACATATTTTACATGTAACACTTTGTATTTCCTGTTACAAAACATCAATTTTAAAACGTACGCATGTTTAAACATATATGTATGTACCTTTGCTCCTTATTATAGTCCATTTCGTGCTATAAAACTTCTACCAATTTAATTAATTAGCGCACGTTATTGCGCAACGTACACAGAGTTAGACGATGCAACTGTAGATCTTTTTGCATTAGCACCGCCCCCTCTCCCACGAAGACTTGGGTATACATATAATATGTAAAATATATACGAGGTTACCCTGCACTGGGCATAAATCTAGACTCGGATCCACTACTGGAAATCTCAAGTTATATATATATATAAGTTATATATATACATTAGCACTTTATTTAAATAACGAAATACAGACAGACAGTATTACACAATTACTTAAATGTTATAGGCGCTTTTG
>DWFO01006003.1:0-10163 GCA_018246595.1 Mimoniades nurscia nurscia
TTCTCTTTTTTTTTTGTGGGGTTACAACAAACAAAAATTAGAAAATCTACTAATTACTCATTTACACTATTCCGACATATATGTAGATATGTATATTAAAAATATAGTTCATATACATACATACAGCTACAACATAATATTCAATAAATTTAAATAATTATTATCATTATTCAAATCGTATAATTAAACCATTGGTATGCGGTTATACCTATATAAATTAAATTATGTACATATATGTAACTTCATACAATTGAATGTTATGCCTAATACAACTATTGCATGTTATGTGAATGAATCGATTACCTACATAAATATTTCACAGCAATCAAATGTAATTCAAAAGAAATGTGCCCTTGTTATTTCGCGTGTGTTTCGTGCCTTTAAAATCGTCAAACTGATTTCGTGCATCTGTAGTGTTGTAAAAAGTTTCAGATTTTATAAAAAAAATTGTATTAATGGCTTTAAATATATTTTTCTCAATCTCTGGTCAATGTTGCACAGTATGGCATTATTAATTCGAAAATTATATCATCACGCCAGGACATAGAGCCGGTAGGCAGTAAACACGGAGTGCCAAATACCTCTATCCTTGTACACCTGATTTGCTTGTTCTACATTTCCTTATTCTTGGGTACGTCTTAGGTTGTAATACAGTATTTTGGTGCTCTCTAATAATTTATTTATTAGTCGTAGATCGTATTTAAAATACAACATTAATACATTTCAATAAATTCTATTTTTAAAATTAAATTGTTAAGTGCCGACGCACGACCATCATCTTGCCATACAATTTTTCAAACGTAAAAATAGGCTATTTACAAGTTCACTTGATTTTTACGTTGGGATCAAACTGTCATGTGTGTTCGCGTTCTAAGATATTAACAATGAATAATAAACAGGTACAAATAAAACTGCATAATACGCTTTAAATGCTTTACTAACGCATATAGTTTTTTCTCTATAATAAATTATATTTACGAGTATATCACAGTCATCACTTTACCAAGTGCTTCGTACGTCAGTATATGTTACTCCTGTATAAGTACTATATTGACTAGTACAAAATGCAATGATCTAATTATAATTTAAATGTGTTTAGAAATTATTATATTCTATTACTGAATGTCTAAGTGTATGGTGCTTGATCGAATGTTACATTTATAAATGGTGTTACTAAATGTTTGTAAATCTAACTTACTTAAATTATTTCAGAGGCGACGTCTTATTAGATATTATTTGCCGTTTGCTTGTGCATAGAACAGTTTAGTACGCTGGTACTAATCGATAGAAGTTAATGTCGAGTTTCCCTTTTGATGTTGTTAGTTTATAAAGTGATTTGTGCAGGGCTCTTAATTTCATATAGACGCTACAAATTCTGAAGTATTAAAATTAAACATAGTTTTAGTAAATTCTGTGTGGCGTTTTAGAATATTGGGTTAACATTGCATTAATTAAAATTAATTTATTTCATGACATTGCAACTATGACACTTGATTTCTTATAGGTACATTTATAATAAACTTTTGAATAGTGCACAGGGCTCTTAACTTTATGCAGACATTGCAAGTTCTGAAGCATTACAATTCAATATTGTTTCAGTAAACTATGTGTGGCGGATAAGAATGCGCATTTCATCATCATCATTCTATCTCTGTTCACTGCTGAACATAGGTACCCTCTAAAGATGCCTTGTTTAAAATAAATTTATAAATATTATTTGTAACATTGCCACTGGTTCTATTATGCCCACATGCATTAACCACAACATTGGATAACTTACTAGGCCATAATATCTCATACCAGCGCACTACACCGCCCGCGTCACCAACATCTCAACACCCCTGCCTCTGCATACCTCTATTTGTGTTATGAGTAACATTAAATCACTTATCTTAAAATTTAGCACAATATGCGTATTTATTGATCACGTGTTGTATATATATTTGAGAAATTCCAAGAATATTTCATATTTTTCAAATATTTTCTCATTATTGTTCGAAATTCCATAAATTAAATAAGATTAAATGGAAATTGCATAAAATATTATCATTTGTGTAATGTAATACTAATTATTTTAAATTGTTTGTTTTGGAATAATTATATTCTTTATCATTTTTCGACTTAAAAAAATGGTACTTTATTTAGTATCTTATAACCATAAGTCCTCGCATCCAATTATGAGTGAGATTTATATAAATAGTTATTTATATTATTAAGTTCTAAAAATATAAGTAGTCTTTAATTAGGACACAATAATATCATGGATCTGCTTTAGCGAATAATGTACAAGTAAGTGATATATCAATTTGTGGAAATATCGAAATAGGTGATCGAGTTTAATAATTTATTAATAGGTAGGTACGATACATCGATCTAATCGATTTAAGATTAATAATAATAGTCAAAATCCTAACACTGCGGCATTTTACGTAATTGCTGCTTTTAATAATATAAATTTGTCAATTGACTTGTAATATTTCATTGAATTTATAAAAATATGGTTTTTTTTTAATTTTGTGTATGTGTAGTATAACTATATTGATTATAATCAAATTAACAGCTTTTATAAATTATTCATGTCGAATTGCGAGTAGTGAAAATGCCGCATGCCCGATGTAAAATGCGGTAGATAGGTATAGGTATGTACATATATGATGTAATCTGGCGCAAAATTTGATGTAGAATGCCGCAGTGCTAGTTTCAAATTTATTAGACATATATTCATTATATAATATCATATTAAATATAAATATTATTGTATAACTTACATACGTTAAAATATAATCGGACATTATTATAATTGACTAGAGCACAGAAGCAATATAACACATTCGACTAGGCCCTTAAAGGCGGTAAACGTATGCGAAATAAACATAAAATGTTAAACTAAAGAAAGTTTAAGGAATACAACAGCACCACTTAATATTTATGTTTTAAAGAAATGTGACTAGACGACGAAGTATGACGGCTGTAATGAGTAGTCTTGTTTTAAAGTTGACTTTAATAGCCAGACAGTTTGCACATGCCCATAGCAACTGAGTAAACAAAACATCTAATAGGACAATATTACAAAAAACGTTTACAGGAATGTATTCTCACAATAAAACTCACCCATAAAACAACACAATATTGGTTCATAAAAATGTTTACGACGTTTTTAGTTACATATTGGTAATATCGGAAATTGTGTTGTGATTAAAATGAACGAATATTCAATTTTGTTCTATTTTATTATATTGTACCTACTAAGTGTATTCATGGAAACCTTTTTCAATGTGAATTATTTTGATACGAGTTCTTTTTGAGTTCGCTTCCTATTTCTACTTTATTTTTAGGAAATATACTACCAACTAGTTCCGAGCCTTTAGCTAATGACGAAAGTCTAGAAATTTCTGTCGATATTTTTTGTATTTCGAACTATGTTTTACTACGTTGGGAGGCTTCGTTGACGCCGAAAATGCGTCAAGCATTTGAGAAATTTCCACACACATGCCTATCACGACCTATCACGACTTTTGTTATCAGACAAAACAGTATGGCTACGATGAATATATTAAGTTTACGTTTATGTATGAGCAATTATTGTGTAAAACATTCTTACATACATAAGGTATACCAACATCTAACATCTAATGAGATCTATATCGTTTATTCTGCTAATCTGGTACTTGGAAGACAATGCAAATTTAGTATGTAAGTAAGTAATAGTATATACTACAAACTGAATATTCGCAGTGTGTTAAATACATAGAATATGTATGTGTTATGAATCTATGTAACAGATACATGTCATATTACCGCAAAGTTCATACCACAACCAAATTTTCTTTAATGATATTTTGATGGATATAATCTCTTAAACGCGATCATCATTTATTAATTGTGAATTTTAAAAATCTCCTTATTTTACCGAACTCGACATTCGCATTTAATTACTGAATGATTTAAAAACCGCCACCCTCTGACGCGAAAAAGCGTTTCATGTAATCACTCTCTTATTTCTTATTGAAAGTATTCAATGTCGCTCTCGATTCCTAATGGTATGCGAATTGCGGTAAAAATCGTGTTAAATTTGAATGACGTGCTATAATTAATTAAATTGAAAGAATCTTTGGAAAAAATACGATTCATAATAAGTTCTTTCCTGTTTATAATATGGAAAGGTCTCCGTGGAAAGAGTACTTATATATTAAATATCAATATGGTATAATGTCTCATGCTTAATGCAATCTAAGAACATAAAATTAAAAATGCAAATAAAATATTAATTTAATCTACTTAGACGCAATTGATCCCACTCCAGGCAATTCATAATAATAATTAATTTTATTCTTTTACACAATAATATGTATTTTACATTATGCAGATGTATGCTTATTAATGTTTATAATTGATGCTAGAATTTAATTTATGTTGCACGTGTGATTTCGCAGTTCACCGCGAGTGTGCATTTCAGTGGACCCTTTTTATTCCAATGTACGTACATGAGTCGTTCATCACTTCACTATGCAAAGTGTCAGTATCCTTTGATCGTTTGAACACTATGTGGGGCACACCACTATAGCTTACGCTGTTGTGTCTGGGGCACGCTGGGGTGTAGGCCCGGGGCCCGGCCGGGCGAGGCGCGCCACCCTCAGAGGTAGTTCGGCCGCGACATGCAGCAGAGCACGCCCATCCCTTTGTACAATGAGCCTCGCCTCTTGTTCTTCCACAGGCCATTCACGTCGTCGCCTTTCAGCGCAACGTTCGTTTCTGAAATAAATTCCGCTGTTAACGGTTGCAAAAACGGTTACAGTTTGCAAAAACTACAAAAGACTTCGATATAATGTTAAGCTGATAATCGCAATTATCTTGTTCTTTTTAAAATTGAAATTCAAATATCATTTATTCAAAATTGGTTAACTATAATATTTTTTACACGTCAAGATGAAATTACCACCGCTTCGGAAAATGCCTCGCTATGCAGAAGAAGCGGCGAAAGAAACTCCATACGTGTGCTTCTGCATCTTTTTAAAATAAGCACTTATGTTAAGATATAAATTACAATTTTAAGCCTTAGAACTATAGCAACTCAGTTCCAAACGTCTATGTCTTGCGTGTAATTGAGTAATAGGCTTTTTGATATAATTTCATTATTACATTATATTCTCACGCCAGATCCTTCTCCAGGTGAGCAGTGCCAAGTACCTATATCTATGCTAGCAGATCCCTCTCTCTCTCTCTCTCTCTTCACATTTATTTGGAAAGGCCGAGAAAATTTTAAATATACTATTCTCCAAGGATAGCAAATAATAGAAGTAACTTCACGCCTGTAATCCCCGAAGAGGTAGGCAGAGGAATGTATCACATTCCTACGTTTCACCAGTTACTTTTACGTTCCACTATGGAATAGGTGGTGAGCCTATTGCCATGCATCGGGCACATCTCCAGATACCGAACCACTACTAGAAATGTTGTGAAATGCTCCAGAATAACCGGATAAAACTCCGCAATGCGCACTGTACTTAATGTCAGATACCGAGAACAGAGTTCATAATACATTTCTAATCCCTTTATGTAAATCGACACTTGTCTTGGCTCAAAGGGGTTGTAAGGAATAACTGTGGAAGGGGATTCGTTGAGGTTATGTTTGTTATAAACAGATTTGTTCATGCCTGTTAAATGTAGAATAGTCAGAATAGTCATATAATGTTGTAGGATACATCATGAACGAACCAACGTGTTTCGGAGTTTTGTACAATTCTTTGAGGTGCATGAAATCTACCATAACGAACTTGGCTAGCGTGGTAAACTAAGGCCTTATCCGCCTGCTGATAGTTGAACAGTAAAGTGTATTTTTCATGAATACTTGAAACGTTTTAAATTAAGTGAAATGAATCGAGTAAATAAAGTGAAAAAAAAAATATAAATCTCGACATTATAATTGATAATTTTGTAAGACGCCGCGTCTAAGTTTGCCGTAACCGTTGACTCGGTTGAGGAATGAAAGCCGTTCATTTACTTCTAATCTCTTTATGTAAATGGACACCTCGCTCTTGTTTCTGACGCACGGCTCAAAGGCGGCTCGGGAATTATTCAAGCTAAGTGAATGCTGGCATGGCAGCAAAGGAATCCATAATTATGTAGTATAGTCTGATTGTTTCATGAATTGGGTAGCGTTTGGAAAGGTGTCGCATAATGTTGACTGTAATGGATGCTTTGAATGATCTTCATCATGATGCCCACCTTGGAATTTCCATGAATTCAAATTATGATACCTTACATTACCTGTGCAGTACACCAGTTGGCGCATAAAGGTGACTGTAATTTGTGTCGGTTTCAATGACGTTCATTATAATGCGTAACTATTTTGGAGTTTTTATGAATGTAAACATTCATTGAATGGATTTCCTGTATATTACAGTATAATAAATAGAATAAACGTTCTTTGAGGATTTTTCCGTAAAAACGTAATTTATCTAGAAGTTCGTGAAGGAACATGAATCGCTGAAGCGTAATTGTTATGTTTTTTCTGTTGTTTTTTTCATGTTACATATAAATGTTGAAATTTTACGTTAGATATTAAGCGATGTTGTCCTTAATATGTACTACTGTCGTTAATTTGTTTATAAACAATCACTTTAAATTACTGAAAAGATTTTTGAGTGTGTTTTGCGAATAAACATACTACTCATATATATTATGATTTCCATTGTATCTAGTGAATATTTAACAAATACTGACTCTGACTGTCTCGTTGGTTGTGTTGGTAGCAAACGCGACTGCCGATCGAGACGTCCTGCGTTCAAATCCTGGAACGAGCACTACTAGATTTTTCTAAATTTAGATTCTCTGGTAGTGGCTCGGAGTCTTTATATAGGCCCGGTGTATGGCAACAGGCTCACCACCTATTCCGTAGTGGGACGTGAACGTAACTGGTGAAACGTGGGAGCATTCTAGACTCTTCTTCCTACCTCTTCGCAGATTAAAGACGTGTAGCTACGCTAATTTAACACACACCTAAATGATTCAAGTTCTCCTGCTGCGGCAGATACTCCTGTATGTCACCGACTATTCGCGTGATCTCCTGGGTGTCCTTGGCGATGCTGCAGAGCTCCTCCTGGTTGAAATCCGGTGTGATCTGCTTGCACAGTAGGATTTGACTTATCACGTTGCCGAAGTTCGAAGGCCCGGCTCGGTTCTCTGTAAAAAGATCACAGATTAAGTAATGTTGTCGGTTTGTTGTTATAAAAATCACATAGTTTAAAAGTAAGTTGTAGGTACTCTATTAGCCTACTCTTTTTACAAGGCGTTGTTTTAAATACTCGTATATAGACTGAAGTGTCGGATGTTGATAAAGATTCTATTGCGGCAGATAATACTTACTGATAAGATTACTGTAATAAATTACGGATTTATTGTTAAAAATTAATTTACGCATACACTGCGTAATCTGTATGGACAGTGTACATTCTTTCTAAATAAATTCGGACGTGGAATGTAACATAGAAAATACAAAAAATTAACGCTCATGTTCTTTCTTTAACTAATGTTAATACTGTAACTAAAAAAAATACTTGAATGAGATCGCTAGTTAACGATAAGGCAGCCTTTCGTACATTTCACTCTTAAGCTTTTTCTTTACTTTTGTTTAACATGTTCTGGTGGGTAATAAGGAATATGCTGTACAATACCATAGTATGAAGTCATGTCCATAGGAACGAGTTGCACCAGTCGGTGACATTTGGCGAGCTCTCGTAGCAGCAGCTGCGACATGAAGTAGAGGAGTACCAGCTGGGGCTGCTCCGCGCACCCCTCGTTCGTAGACCTGGAACACCTTCAGTGAGCGCACTCGAAACCAGCACCAACTTTCCAGCTCCGCTGGTACAAATGGTCCTTGAGGGGGCTAAGTAAGTATGTTATTATGGTGAATGTTTCAAATAAATCAATGTTAGTTCAGTAACCTTGTTATTACGTTAAAGATTGTTATTATTATTATTATTAACGATAAATATCACGCGACAATATACAGTTACATGGAAAATTACGTTAAAGGATTATCTCAAGGTCACTTATATTCAATCTCTTGTACTCTCAAATATTAAGTGTTTTATTAAAGGTCACCTTTTTGTACTGACGAGAAATAGACATATTAATAGCAATCTGTTTTGTACCAACTCGTTTTTAATTTTCTCGGCTGGCCCGTATGTTCAGTGGTTAGTGGCCTAGGCTGTTGAGCTGGTATTGTCAGTTCGACTTCCACCCAAAAAATATTCAAAATCATATACATGTACGAAAACGGCTATATTAATGTTTTCGCAAAATGGTCGTCAAAATCTCAACATAAATTGTTTAATGTGAACAAAGTTAATAAAACTGGAGTTACATTAATGAATGTTACGAAACAGAGTTTCAAAATTATATCAATGTTATATTAACATCACCTAAATGTGTCATCTAAACATTTATTATATTTAACGTAACATAACACCTGTAATCCCTGAAGAGGTACGTCCACCATGGAATAGGTGATAAGCCAATTGCCATACACTGGGTTTATTTATTTCTTAAAATATACATTTATTTAGGATTTTAAAAAGGCAGGTGATTACTTGCAGTAAGTTTGGCAGGGGCTAAATTTTGCAGAATTTTTTCAGGTTTACACACCAATATGTTGGCAACATTATATATTATATTCATACAGTGAAAACTGCAGGATTCCAATATTCTTTTTCAGTACCTACAATCATTGATCTGTTTTCTGATCTGCGTTACATTCTTGCCTGTTTATATACGGTGTGTTCGGAGTTAAACATTAATATTTCAATATGTATGAGAGTCGTGCGTTTCTTGTTATATTTTGCGAAATACAAAGCGTGTTAAGCTATCTGCCACATATAGTTGATTTACTTCTTTTATCTTAAAGAGCACGTATTTCTAGAAAATATTCTTCTAAAACCTCAAGCTAGGTCCTTTATCTGGTGGGCAGAGTACCCAAAACTAGGTATATTTGTTCATATTTTATTATGTAGGTATATATATGTATGTAATAACTGAGTTATGCATACAAAATTGGGATAACCAATACCTATTGATTTCACAAAATAAAGTATATTATTATTTGCCTTTATTACCTATAAGGTTGATAAATATTGAAGTGTGATGATTTCGGCATTACCTTGGCAGGGATTCATCAACATCAACATCATCATCATCAACTTGTTTAAGTCCATTGTTGGACACAGGCCTCCCTTGAGGAGTTTTTGCCCATAATCTGTACTAGTTGGTATTACTTCACAGAATATTCTACGGCTTACTTACATAATACTATATGGGTTTACTTCACAGAATAGGTACTATATTTTCATATTAGTCATTTTATGTATATGTTATAGATGTATGTTGATAAAAGCTGTGATGAATGATGTTACCTACAATATTTTTCAATTCGCGCGGAGTAAAATATTTTTTACCGTCCATCAATATTAAAGCAGGTTTGAAAGGTACTAATTAAATATTAATTATCAATTTCATTTGATTTTGCGTTCCTCGTTTTCAAAGTGTAAAAAATAGGAGGTGTCGTAAACTTGTAATTTGCGTTTTGACGGTCCAGTTCTAAAACGTCTTTTGAAATGTAAATAATAGGGTTGGTGTTAACACAAAGGGCCAGGGACGTAAATCATCCTCTCAGTAGTTATTTTGTATAATGAAGGTAGTCTCTTCCATGTTGCTTAGTGGAATTTAATTTTGCAAGTGGATGTAATGATAGGACGTGATATAAACTAACAAACAGTTAATTGCATTAATCATTATATTAAACTCTAATAAAGTTGCTATGAAACGTTTCTGCTAATATCCAGGTACGGACTTAAATCATGTACTAGCTTGAGTCAGATGTGCTTTACTTGTTGGTTCTTTGCTGTAACTTCGCTGCGATCAGCGATGGCTCGTGATATACCTACGAGTTTAATATAATCTTTGTCATTGTATTGAATTAATCGTGTCTTTGTAGACTTTGTAGACTTTTGTAGGGCTGAGTTCTGATTAAAATATACGTAAATAAGTTTACAATGAATATATTACATTCCGTCACAAAAAATCAACGTATTACTCAATTGAAGTAGAAACGCCACAGTTTAAAAATAGTTTTCGACGTTGAAATTAAAATGATATGCAACTTTTTC
>DWFO01006004.1:0-10163 GCA_018246595.1 Mimoniades nurscia nurscia
GTGTTCGACCCGGGAATCGAACCCGGGACCTCCCGATCGGCAGTCGCACTTGCAACAAACACGACCAACGAGGCATTCAATTATTATTACCAAGAAATTCTTAATATAAATGGACTTATGTTTATTATTAAAAGGCCACCTGCTTTATTGATTTAGAAGCATTAATTATTATTTAACTATTGCCTAATATTAGGTGCCTAACACCATTTCTGTGTCCCACTTCAGGACATGGACTTTTGTTAGAGCTGGTACCTGTCTGAAGCATACTTCAGACTGCTCCAGTAGAGGTGTAGTTTATAACATTTAATATGTTGGAAGTTTTAAAACCACCCTAGGGGTCTCCAACAAGGTTTACCAAATACTACCTCATACCCAAAAATGCAGAGCTGACTTTTTAGTGTGCTTTTTGAAGCACTGAAACACTAATTAAAATTTGTTAAGTTGTAAATTTAAGGCCTGACCTAGCAGAAGTCACTTTTGACAGTAACACTTGATAGGAATAAGAGCTTCGATTTCAATTTAATCCGAAGGACTAAATGTGGAGAGATAAATCTGTTAGGAATGTAAAATAATTCAATTATACACTTAACATAATACATGATATGTACGTAAAAGACTGGATAATACCATGGATATGAAAATGATATAAAAGAGTGATATGTTTTAATTATTTAAACCAAATAAACTGATCATGTCCATGGATAAAAATTAGAAAACAAAACAGTACCTAGAACAAAGTATCCTATAAAATAGCACTGTATTAAGCTTGATACAAAATCTGGCATTCTTCTAGATATGATAAAAGTTTTCCATCTGCTGTACATATTATCCACTCCTTCTAAGTTAGCAATTGACAAATGATGGGATGGTATTCTTTTCCCGATACCAATACGTCGAAAATGTTCATTGATTGTATTTTGGTCAGATGTTGGTGTGGGTCCAACGTTCATTTTGCTGGCACATATCCAGTAAAGAATGGGGCTGGCAGAAGCTAGCAACCTAGTGGACACTTGTATATGTACAAATATAATACAAAATATTGTCAAAAACATTACATGCACAACATATACAAATAAGTTTGGATCATTGGCCCCAAAACCTTTATAATATTGCTTTGGCCTGTTGGGAATCTTGTGAACATATCCAAAGCTCAATATATTTTCCCTTAATCCGAGTCTAAGGCATAATCTCAAGTTATTTTTAATGTAAGACATACAGTTGAAGATAATTATAAATAAGATTGGAGAAGCTAGCATAAAATTTGGTGTCTGTTTAAATTCATAATATTTGAAAAACCCAACGTTCCAGTAATGTCTTTGCACATAAGGATATGAGAGTGGAAATGAACTGTTACACCAGGGACTTTCTGCACTACCTGGAATGACATATTCAGTGTTCAATAAAAACTCTGGCAAGTGATGTTGATTAGGTAAACAAAATTTGAAATAATTGTAAGTTTGGACCAACAGAAATGGTAGCAGAGCTATTATCACAGTTAGACAGAGGGCACCACTTGTTATGCACAATGGCAAAACTAAAACTGGGGCAATTAATCGATGTTTCAAGGTCTTAAACTTATACACAATTTCAGGCATAGTCCTCTCAATCACATTCTTGAAGCTAGTATACAATATAAAACCTAAATTGACAATCCCATTTGATCTAGTTACAATAGAGAAACCAACTGGTAACCCACTGAAAATATCAATATTCGCAAACCTTAATGTTTCATTTTCGGTACACTTAAACATTGTATAGAATGATGTAAATGCAAATAATGTCTCAGAATATGGTGCTGAGAAAAATATGCTCGCAGGATTAACACAATACAATATAACAGATTTGTACGCTTTACATTCATTGCGCAGAACTCTCAAACTCAACTTATGTAATATATCAGCTGATTTGATAAATAAAACAAAATTTACAATAGTTGCGGATATCAGTAAAGTGCTGTGAAAATTTATATAGGATCCTACGATGCTACCTATCATGTATGCGACGTATCTAACAATTAATGGAAACAATGGTAAGAATGCTAAGCAATTTTCATATGTGTATCCATATTGGGCTATATGTAAAAAATATTGTGAATCCCATCTCTTCATACCACCTAATATTTTCTCAATAATTACATCGGCTCTCGTTGTTCGAAGCGTTGGATCCTTGGGACTCATGAATACATTAGCGTCATGATCTGGAATCACGATGTTGGACACAGCTTGAAATACTATTATAACCACTCTAGTACTAAACGCAAACCACAGTATCTTCTGCCTTGGTGAGTACATGTTACAAAACTGAAACTAAAATATTTATAACATAAGTTTATGTTATGAATTCATTTCACAAATTAGAATAATGCAGTAACTGCAAAGCTAGCCCACCGCTGTTTATAATCAACGTTGGAATTTGTATTTATTACAAATCCAGAATAATTTCACTTCAATATGCTAATTGAAGGAAGTTTATCAGTTTATACAGTAGTTGTCTAACAAAACTGTACATTTATTAAACGTATAATCGGCATACAAAAAAAACACACTTAATAAAAACACCATTTGACAAAACGTCAGAATAAGTAATGCTTGACTTTGACTTTGACAGACTAGATTTCATTCGATTTTCCTCAAACAGTATCAGATACAGATAACTCGTCAGCAGAATCATGCTTTAGTTGTAGTCTATGATAATTATTATTATAGATGAGAATACATCGGACTATAAATCGGTTTTCATTGTCTTGTAATCAAGATAAGAGTCAACGGTGTGCGTGTATGAAAAGAGTAGTAAATGTAGAATAAGCGCGGCACTCAGTGCTCTCTGCCTACCCCGTAGGACCGAACCGTAGGGACATGTACACCGTATTTTAACTACATTTTTTAAAACTACGTAATATTATTCTTTCTCCTATTAGGATAGTGAACCACAAATTGAAACACAAATACATTATTAGTGATTATCTTGCTTTTAATTAAGCAGCGCTTATTTTCATAAAATTATTTTATTTTCAGATACGTACTAGTTACACTAGACTAGCTTACATTTGTTCTAATTAAACTCGTGTAAAATAGAGCAATAATTTATCTATTGCAATTGGTACATCGCACATAAAGTTATACCTTTCAACCTATGACACCAACACGATATGAGCTTTTCTTGCAAATAAACGAAAATAATACATGATACATATGCGCGTCAGACTTATAACTTGGGTACTAGACCCTAATAACCCGTTATAAAGTTAAAAATTGACATTAAATTTTAAATAATGAAAGGCGAAAAGTGTGTAAATAAAACAAGTATATTTATTTCTTTTTTTATTTATAGTTGCATTGTGTCACATAATGATATAGTTACATATTTATTTCACAAATCTAAATTTCTAGAAAAACATCACAGATACCCGAGTGCTTTTCAATTCATTAAGAAATACTCGTGTATTAGTTTTGACTTACAAATTTACGAATTTTAGTCACGGAGATTATCCAAATTGCTTTTGAAAATATTCATTATAATAACACATTTCACTGAATAATGAAACATTCACTTAGGATATCCCTAACTTAGCAATGATGTACAGTATTTTCTTCGATGCCATCAAACTATATCGCAAATCTTGATATCTAGCGTATTATTTATACGACTTATGTGTGAACTGTTCGAACCGTTAAATAAAATGTTTAGCCAATTAGAATTGCATGTTAACTATTCAATTTCATTTATTTCGTTAAATTTAAATCCTTCACTATAAATTTAAATAAAGGGACGACCTAAGCATAGCAATTATACATATTATTAATAAATTTAGATAGTCATTAATTTATATTTGAGTAACATGACTTCAATAATTGTATTCTAGTATTTATTTGCCAGCCTGATCATGAAATGTTTTAATACAAAATATGCCACATTAATATTTTTCGCAAACGGCAGAACGGCCAACAGGCTTGTCTGACAACTTACCCACTAAGTGGTTGTGACATGCAACACGACGATAACATAATATGTATAAAAAAAGGTTTTCATTAAAACTGACACATCAATGCACTAAATAATATTTCATAATTAAATAGAATTGCTTTAAATACATACCTACTTAATTAACGTTGAAATTTAAGTCAGCATTTTTTGAACAAACCCCAGGTTTGTAGCAAAAAATACTTAATTGCTGTACAAACATTTCTAGAGGTGTAAGTGTGTACATGTGAAATATTATGGTAAACCAATTGGTAGTACCTATTATTTTTCAAACCCTAATATCTATTCACTACCGATAGACGTCACCTCTATGTCACCATTTATCAAATAGACATATTACAATTATTACTTGAATACATGAGACTGTATTTTACATGTTAAGCTATCATCTATTCATTTTAATAAATGCGAATAAATAATTCATGAGGACACTGTGACGTGAAGTACATTGTCACACTGTTCCGATGATTTAATTGAATGTACAACGGTAATGATGCGTAAATTAACCGTCAATAGTACATATCAACTAGGGTTACAACAAAACATGGCTACAAATAACTATCGAGGACAGTTTTTCTTCATATCAAAATGGACACCATTGATTTAATGTGACACAAACTAAATAAGATAGTTGCTATTAAATAGAGAATGAAGTCTACGCTACAAGAAATCGCTTTGTTTCGCGTCAAGCGCTAGATGAGCTAAATGTATAGTCCCAATCCCAATATTATCCGAACACTAAACGGATGTTGGGACCATAGAGGTATTATATACGTAGAGTAGGCGAGCCAAGCAAAATGAATGAATGAACTTGGTAGTCTTTTCTCTCTTTGTATCCGCCAGCAACTTCGCGCGTCAATTACTGAACAAGTCAATCAGATACGATTACACGCATCACAAATGCATGTTCTTTCCGCCTACCTACTCTACCAATAATATCTCTCATGTTTTTGGGTCACTCCTTACATTTTTTAAATATCTATCCCGCGCACACAAAATGATATAGACAATGCAATTCATTATTTTGTAAAATTTTGTCCTCAATCAACGTTTGTCATTTAAAATGTATATTCACATTTATTATATTCACATAATAATAATATCGGGAAGAGTGTTCTGCAAGTGTTATTTAACGTAGGGAAAGAAGTGAGTAAAAATTGTTTAGAACTAGAAAGTTGAATTCTTTAATAAAAAATAAGTAAAAGTCGGAAAGTTATTTCATAATGTGGGAAGTAAACGCTCATGCAATATTATGATTAGGAATACAAACGAATATTTTTCGGTACAATTATTAGGATGACTGGAGTAATACTTTCACCACTTAAAAAAAGAATCATCCAGTCGCAAGGGTCCGCGCAAAACTATTTGGCCTCGCCATAGGTATTATGAGCAATGGGAGGGGGAAAGAAACGTAGGCAAATACATTAATGACATGACAAGAATACTTTTGATTCGTTATGATAGAGATAAACGCAGTTGAAATTAAAATAGCAAGTAGAATCTGGCGGTACAGCGACGATTAATAGACTAAAAATTAGAATAAAAGTGCATTCTTTATACAGTGTACGTTTTCCATTTAGTGTTCTGTTAAAATGGACTTTTAGACAAACTACTAAAATTTTATGACAATAGGACATGTTACTGTAATGGAAAGTAATACGATATTTAACACACTGAAACACATAAATAAATGTAATTATATTAAAAAAAATCGAATTGTTTCTTTATTGACGAAGAAATGAATGAAAACGTTTCTTTATTATAGTTATTTCGTTTTTATTATTACTACTATTCATAAATATTCGTTTAAAACATTTCCAAATGATACTCCTAGACACGTATTTTCGACTAAACGATGAGAAAAGATTTATACGTTTTCAAAATATTCTCGTGTGCATTGCACGTCTTTTAAGGGGAGCGCTAGCTGGCTATTCTTATTAACATTTAACAACAGGCGAATAAGTTAAGTGAGGACTAAAATTTTATCACGTGGGATCCTATTTTAAACTGCTGGTATCAAACTCAAGAAATGACAAGATGCGATAATATAAGTAAAGTTTAACTACCGCAATCCCAATGTTTGTATACGTTTTATATAAAAAGGAATAAATCAGGCAAACTATTGATATTTTCATGACTTATTATATTTAGAAATAAATGTAAGTCTGTACATAAGCGACATTAAATTGTAGAAACGACAATTTATATTATTACCGAATTTGTTTCACACTCAAATAGTTAAATTCAAAGCAAAACTATTTACATAAACCTATGATTGTTTACGTAGCCTTAAAATAACACAAACAAGTTTATCCCCAAGATACAAAAATGAAGAAATAGTCAATCAATACAACATATGTATAATTTTCTTTACAATAAGTAGTGTATGCTAAGAAAACAAACTTAGAAATCAACCACATCCAAAACTATTGATGTTCTATTTCACATAATGAAATAATTTTAATACCTAAAAACGAGAAGGAATGGATTTAAATTACAGAATTTAAGAAACCACCTACTACAAACTAGATTCTTTTTTCAAAGTTGCATTTCAGAGATGCTATGATTTTGATGTTGTTATCAATTATTATTTTACGTCTCAAATCTCACTTACATCAAGGTGTGTTAACAAACATGTTTTGAAATTAATTAATTTATTGTAATAATGCAAATAATGGTAAAATTGACATATCCTAATGAGTTCTTACAATTTTGTTTCAATAGAAGAAAAACTTTCAATCTAAGCGCAGAAATTTATTGTAATGAGTCCAGGGAATTTGATCTTGATATTGTTGCAGTTTGAGCATATGTTAAAACGATAATGCAACTACATTATATATGGTGGAGAGATTAATTTTTTGTTGTAATTTGCAAGACACATGACCTTTATTAACAGCTTTCTACTTCTAATTTAGTATCAAATGTATTTACTTCATTGATTATTCCTATTTCTCTCTTACAAACCAATGAGAATCTGTGAGAAAACTTACATCAACATAATCAACTAGATGATAATAAGGTACTGCATTTAAGACCCCTTCTCATGTTATTTTATTTATAGCTTTAGCAGACATTCATGTCTCAGTTACTGTTATACGTTATTTTGAGAAAATAAATTAATGACAATTGCTTAACATTTGTAAAATTAAATAATTTTACGACATGTTCCAAACAATATCTTGTCAGTTTACTTACCTTTCAAAAATTACTTTTGGGCATTTGATCTAAATTGTACCAACTCTGTTAACTGTGACATTTGCTTAAAGCTTTGCATAAACTCCTCATTGGAAAATTCTTTGTAAGCAACAGATTTACACATATCTTATTCGAAAACAAACCTGTTCAAGGGCATGCACTTGAACAACAATGATTCTGTGTGATGCAAGTGAGTACAGGACGAAGAATTTGATGTGCAGGTGTTAGGGAGCCTGCGTGTTAGCTCATTGACAGCTGCCCGAGCGCCAATAACCTTTCCACGGCCGCGTTTACATCGCCGAATGTAGCTATCAGTGCTAAAAATAAAAAATCGTAATGAGGAAAACATCTAGTTACTAACAAGTAATTGTGCAATTATGACTATGAATGTAATGCTCTACAGAAATCTTAAAACACGAGATATTAAAGAACAAGATTTGTGCTGGCACTGCACGAAAAATTAAAACAATCAAAATTAGATTGACAGATTAAAAGTGTTCCAGAATTTCAAAATCAGAATATATTTTTATCAAAGCCAGTAAACAGTATTAAAAGATTTGTAGGTCGTTAAAATAAGTGACAGACTGTAATAATAATGGATATTCACAGCAGTCATAATTGAAAGTGGTTTATGTACTTGTGTGCTATTTATATATGTATAAGAAACAAATGTTAACCTTGCAAGTTGGCCTCACGATTGAGGAAGCCCATAGCTGTGAGCTGCTCCAGCTGTTGAGAGTAGCGCTGCTCTGGAGGCTGCTGTGAGCTGTTCTGATTGTTAGACATTGCTGATACCATCCGCTGCATAAACTGTTTGCCAACAAGATACGAACATTTCTTTATTTCAATAAATCACTGCTTTTTATTCTTGTAACAATATTTGGTAATTGATTCGTGTGGGCAAATTAAAACTAGATAATAGAGGATAACTTTTCCTGTTTTTTTTGCTTAATATTAAACTGAATTATGATAGCAATGTATGGCAGTGCCACAGGCCACAGCACACCAATAACATAAGTATTTATGCTCTAATTTACAGCTTCATTGTGTCATCTAACAATAAGTTGAACAAATGCATTTACTTCGTTCCCCAGAGAAGTGGCAGATAAGTTATGATTCCAACGAGTGTCGACAGCTAATATCCCTCAACATGGAGTACTCACTTGCGAGAAGAGCTCGGTGTTGTGTTGCTGGCGCGACTGCGGCGGCGTCTGCGGTGGCGCGGCGGGCTGCGCGGCGGCGCCCAGCCCCAGCGAGCTGACCAGGTTGGGCGCGGCGGTGCGCAGCTGCTCCATGCCCTGCTGGATCTGCAGTAACGCGTTCAGCGCCTAAAAACATCACAATACCTCTACAGTCATTTTGAAAGACATTTGAAAATCTGTATCTCTACACAGTATCATATGAACTGTTGATTTTGGTTACTTATTTCATCATTTTTTTTTAAATATAACTGTATATAACTGTGTGTGTAAAATATAGTCTTGGGCGTAGTCAGTCACCAAAGTCAGCGCTCATTTTAGTTCAAAATGTAATGGCGAACTAGTTCGCTGTTTTAGGTCGTTAGTTCTTTGTTTAAAATAATGTAGGAAAAATAATAAATAAGGGCACATTATATAGGTTTTGCTTTCGGAGAATCTCGGCGAGCAGAACAAAATGATCTCCCGTAAAATTTTGGCGAGCAAAACAAAAACGGTCTTTCGAAAACTTTGGCGAGTAAAAATAAAGGTCTTCCGAAAATGTTGGCAAGCAAAAAAAATGGACACTTAAAAGTATATAAAAAGAACTAACGACCTAAGAGCGACATTTTCGACGAACAAGTTCGCATTGTTCACCTAAAGGAGCGCTCTTTTAATCTAGGTCGCTCGCGAACTACCCAAGACTAGTGTAATATATATATATAATGATAGTTTTCGGCAGAAATGTCACCTGTGGATTAGACATCATTTGTTGCATTTCAGGATTTTGCAGTTGGGCTAACATTTGCGGCATCATGGTGCGGATCTGCTCTTGCAACTGTGGGTTGTTTGCGAACATCGGATTCTGGTAACAAATGAACAATTTCAATTAGAAAGGAAAATCACTTATAACAAATCTTTTAGTTTTTATTAATAAATGCACCTATTTATTTGCTAAAGTGGATAAATCACAGCCACATTAGTAAACAAATGGGAAGAAAAAGAAGAACAAGCATGGCAGGTCTGTAAGCACAGATATATTTGACATTTGGTGCCATATTATGGGCAAGGCAGAGGGGATCCTTAAAGGGATTTGGCGTGAAGATATGTATATATATGTGTAGCTATGAAGTTATGTATATATATGTGTAGCTATGAAGATATGTGTAGCTATGAAGTTATGTATATATATGTGTAGCTATGAAGATATGTATATACATATATATGTGTAGCTATTTATCAAATTTGTGCATATTGTACCTGATTAATAAGTTGTGAAGCTATCTCGGGGTCGGCAGAAAGCGCTTGCAACATGTTGCTAGTGTAAGGCGCAGATAACATGGACTGCACGAGGCGCGGATTTTCCGACATCTGCTGCAGCAGTGACTGCATGCCAGGCGTGTTCATGAGGCCCGGCCCCGTGCCACCCCCGGCTCCCGTGCCCGTGCCGGTTCCGGTCCCAGTGCCCGTGCCGGTGCCTCCCGTGCCAGTGCCCGTGCCGCCTCCACCACGCTGCCAAGGGTTCGGCAGTGGTTGTCTGTTCTCAGCACCTTGCTGTGGATTTGTGCCATCTGAAACATTAAACAGTTATGCTTGAAGAAAATACTTGATGTTTTGAAGTTATTTTTTATTTATTTACACAAATGTTGATTACACTACACAAAAGTGATGTTTTCCAATCAAAATCATACAGAATATTTTATAATTACAATGAACTTCTTGTTGTGTTTTGTGGAAGCTGTGAACGTTGTATATAAAGACATTCTGTAATGTAATGATTGTTGTAAAAATAAAATAAATAGACAAAAATGT